>JAODAL010028869.1:0-52601 GCA_025379985.1 Phyllomedusa bahiana | reverse complement strand
CAAACTTTTATTGGTCCCGTTGTTTTCCGGGAGAAAATTTCCTGGGATTGCATCACCAAAACTCAGTAAATTTTTCCGGGAAAAAACGAAAATTCAGGAAAGGGGGACAAGCCGGAGGTCACATTTTGGGAAACAGATAACAATTTTCCCCCTGAGCCATTTAGCTTCTTCAAAATTTTGGCTGCATCATTCTCCACAAAATGGTTTGCCACTGAATGCCTTAAAGGAGAAAAGCTTGGATTTCAAAATTATACATCAACACAATATTGATTCAAACCTCTTTCCCTAAAAGTCCTACTCCTATGGACGTGAGAGCACGAGGGGGAACAAAAACGCTGTTTTAGAAAAACGAGTCATGTGTTTTTTCCCAGCCAATCGAACCAACACACCCCCAGTCATGACTCCACCCCCTCCACCCTGCTTATTCTGTAATCTGATTTGCGGGCCCGCCAAAATTAAGGAACCCCGAAAATGGCGCGATCTTAATAGTGATCCCACAGATTTTAGCCTTATTATCGCATTCAAAAAATTTCGATCACCATAAAAACCTTGCCGATTTCAACTTTGTCGATAATTATCGCTCAACACTAATTATATTCTGTTTTTGTGTCCATCTAAACCTCCTATTGTCACCTGTTCTATGGTGAAGTGCAGCACAACACAGCTATTAACTTGTGCAAAATGATTTGCCATGATCATGTAAGAACAAAGTCTTCTGCGGAGAAGCTGTCATTTCTCGTGCTCTGTGTTATGAGTGTTATACCATAACAATGCACAATGCAGCCCACATTTTGCATTTTTTCCCCCTTCATGTGCTGAAAGAAAGGGGGTGAGGAAACTCCCCTTTTTAAAGGGAAATACATCATTATTTGCCCTTGTTTGGGCAAATGTATAAAAAGGGAAGGGTCAGTAAAAATGTTTCCTTTATTTATGTCATCAGAGCCATCTGTTCCTTCTTTTGGCCATTCTTCAAGGAATTCATGCAAGCAAAAATGTGAAAGGTGGTGTACTCAAATCCCAGGAATGCTTTTTTCATTCATCTTCATACTGAACAAGGTAACAAATTTGGCCAAAAAATTCACTTAGAATGGATTTTCATTGACCACAAAATAGGAATGTCATCGAGTCATAACTCAAGGTTTGGTAACACAGATGTGATATCTAGGCCCATACTAAAAAGATGGTATAATCTATGTGCATGTTTACATGAATAATACCACGTGAGAAGTTCCTGGGGATCTACCATCCAAAGACTTTAGAGTGTCAACCACTTCTTTTGACCCAGATCTCGTTTTGGGAATTATTTTGCAATAGATTGTACTTGTTTGATTTCTTATGGCACATTAGCTGCCACTCTTTAATTGATGCTAGAATTAATTTCTATTCGGTGTATTTGTAGAAACAGCGGGTGAAATAAGTATTGAACACGTCACCGATTTACTAAGTTCATAGATTTCTAAAGGTGCTTGATATGAAATTCTCACCAGATGTCGGTAGCAACTTCTCTAATCCACACAGGCAAAGAAAGAAATCAAGACACAGAAGTCCATAAATTAAGTTATGTTTAATAAGAAGAAATTACACAGGGAAAAAGTATCGAACACGCTTACTGAAATGTATTTAATACTTCATACAGAAATCTTTGTTGGTGTAAACCCAGAAGCCCCGGGATGGAGAAACTGTTGCTTTCATTTCTCGGGGGATTTTGACCCATTTTCCCCACAAACACTCTTCACATCCTGAAGGTTCCGTGGGCTCCTTCTATGAACTCTGAGCCTTAGGGCATGTCCCCACGGCAGAGGACAAATATCGGTCGGTTTAACCAGCAGGTACTTGTCGAGTTTTAGTGCCGTCCCCACGATGAGCGGAGAAAAGCCCTTCACATTGTCATGCACATATTCCATCCGAAAAACGGACGGAAGAATGTGCATTTTCAAAGTTTTCGGGTGGGGCGGGTTTTTAAAAACCCCACGCGGAAAAACCCCGGGGTGGGGCGCTGCACAGGTTTTCCTAGAGCCCTGTGTGCTCATCGCGGCCGTTTTTCGTGGTCTGCAAAACTGCAAACCGTCGAAAAAAACCCGGGGTGCAAACCCGTGCAGTGGGACTGCCCTTGGTGACATGTTGAAAACTTCTAGGTCTTTAAAAATCACTTTGTTCCAAAAAACCAATCAAGGGCCCCTTATTTTTTTTAGAGCCTATAAAAATGAAAGAGGTCTCCGATTGGGTTTCTATAGGTAAAAAAGTAGTTTAGACCTAGACTTTTCATACTGTGGCCCTTTTCTTTCCTGTATTTTTTATTGGATTGATCTAGGTAATGGGCTGGCATTCTGGCAGCTTTATTTTCTTTTTCTAAACAAACTGAGATTTTTCCCTTTGGGTGTTGTTTGGGATATTGTCTTTCGAAATTCCACCCTTGATTTTTCTTTATCCTCCTATTCCATATCAGCAGATTTTTATGAAGAATGTCTGGGTACATTTGTCCAATTATCCTTCCTCAATTATATGAAGTTTGCCAGTGCCGTACGCTAAAAAAACAGCCCCACAACGTGATATTCCCACCTCCAAACTTCACTGTTGGTAGGGGGTTTTTGGGGTAGTAGTGTCTCTTGGCACCCAAACATGGTCTGTATTATGGCATCCAAAGAGTTCAATTTTGATCTTATCTGACCAGACTATATTCTCCCAGTATTTTACAGGCTTGTCTAAACAGGGCCATCTTAACAGCATTATGGGCCCCTGGGCAGAGCTGTGCACTGGGCCCCCCCAACCAGGTCACGCAGCAGCTCCTAAGTTATATAAATTGCTGCATGGACTGGTCTGGGGACACAGCATGGCTGTCCGTGACCCTTATAGCCCCTCCATCCTGTGGTCAGCCATCCTGTGCCCCCAGGCCAGACCACGTAGTAATTTATATAACTTAGGAGCTGCCGCGTGGTCTGGCCTGTGGGCACACATTAAGTCATGTAACTTCTGCTTGTGGCCAGCCAGCCATCCTGACCCTTGTCACTGTCCCCCAGAGTCTCTCTTATCATATAGTAATGGCCGGGCCACATAGCAGTTACTATACGATAAGAGAGACTCTGGGGGACAGTGGCACGGGTCAGGATGGCTGGCTGGCCACAAGCAGAAGTTACATGATAGTCATGTCCCTGGCCCCCACCCATATGGCCATGTCTCTGTCCCCCACCCATATGGCCATGTCACTGTCCCCCACCCATATGGCCGTGTCACTGTCCCCCACCCATATGGCCGTGTCACTGTCCCCCACCCATATGGCCGTGTCACTGTCCCCCACCCATATGGCCGTGTCACTGTCCCCCACCCATTTGGCCAAGTCACTGTCCCCCCCGCCTATGGCCACGTCACGGTCCCCCACGCATATGGCCAAGTCACTGTCCCCCACCCATATGGCCATATCACTGTCCCCCACTCAATTGGCCATGTCACTGTGACATGGCCAAACGAGTGGGGGACAAGACAATGACATGGTCCTATAGGTGGGGGACAGTGACATCAAGTCACTGCCCCCCCCTCCCCCCACTCGGGCCATACCTCGTGCTGTGGCTGGCCTGGTGGCTGGTGCCCGTCTGCTGCTGCTGCCTCTTTGGTGCCCGGCTGTTGTGGAGGCGGGAGCTTTTTTGTAGAGTCCAGTCACGTGCGGCCGCGGCTGCACGTCACCGCACTAAAACTTCATTTCCCAGCAGCCCGGCGGGGGATGGAGAAGACTGCCCGCCGGCAGGGGTGTATTTATAGGTCGTGCTGCCCTAGGCACTAAACCTGAATACGCCCCCATTAACAATTTGCATTACCACGCCCCTTTCACAATATGGCACACCCCTTTGCAAAAGCCACGCCCACTATAACCATGTAACGGCTCTAGAAGAAAGCTAATTGAAGGGTTTGCTGTTACCCAGCTTTCCTAGATGTTGGAGAACCTATTCAGCATCCAGGAGAGCTGGGAGATACAGCCAAACTGTGCCGGAACCTAAACCATTACACTACAACCAATATTTCCATCATACAATGACCATAGAGAGGTAGACACCAGGGTACACAGGCTCTGCAGACTGTATATTACCCCCATATAGTGACCCTTAGTGCAATGCACCCGTAGTACAGCCCGCAAATACAGTAATTCATAGCTCTCACTGAAAGCTTTGATTCCCTGCTGGTTTCCCCAATGTGTACTGTGCGCCGGAAGAAAAGTGACATGTAAAAGTCTATGGGAGTCGGCACACACCGCTATAGAAGTACACGCCGGCGAGCACATGCTTCTACAGTACAGAACATCACTATATGCCGCAAGATGCTAGGAAAAGCAGGTAGGATAACACAAGATAGGCTTAGATACCCAACGCCAGCAGGTAGGATAACACAGGATAGGCTTAGATACACAGCGCCAGCAGGTGGGATAACACAGGATAGGCTTAGATACACAGCGCCAGCAGGTGGGATAACACAGGATAGGCTTAGATACACAGCACAAGCAGGTAGGATAACACAGGATAGGCTTAGATACCCAACGCTAGCAGATAGGATAACACAGGATAGGCTTAGATAAACAGCACAAGCAGGTAGGATAACACAGGATAGGCTTAGATACACAGCACAAGCAGGTAGGATAACACAGGATAGGCTTAGATACCCAACGCCAGCAGGTGGGATAACACAGGATAGGATTCCTAACACCCCACGTGTCTCACCCCTCCCCCCAGCACATGTATTCTGCGCCCCCCCAGCACATGTATTCAGCCCCCCCAGCACATGTATTCAGCCCCCCCCCCACATGTATTCAGCCCCCCCAGCACATGTATTAACCCCCCCCCAGCACATGTATTCAGCCCCCCCCAGCACATGTATTCAGCCCCCCCCAGCACATGTATTCAGCCCCCCCCAGCACATGTATTCAGCCCCCCCCCCAGCACATGTATTCAGCCCCCCCCCCCCCACTTACCTGTGTCCTGAAGTCTTCCTCTCTTCCTGCCATCCTGTGCAGGGGAGGAGAGTGGGCGGAGCATCCCGTCTGCTGCTGCTCTCAGCTTCCTTTAGCTGCGCTGTGCTGGGCAGAGAGAGAGGGCGGAGCTGCGCTGCTCCGCTCCTCTCTCAGTAGCCGCTGCCACCAATGTAAGGACAGTCACCGGAGCCGCAGACCTCAACTCCCCCCACCCCCCCTCCCCACCGGCCGCTCGGGGGGGGGGGGGGGGGCGGCTCCGGGTCAGATAGGAAAAAAAAGTAACAAAAAAAAAAAAAAAAAACTCCTGCCGTGCCGCCCCCTGAAAGGTGCCGCCCTAGGCACCCAAGCAATTGCCGCGCCAGTTTTTTACTGTTCAAAGCGAAGGCTGGGGCGGCGCCTCTGTGAAGAAAGGCGGCGCCGCCCCAGCCTGCACTGTGAACTGTAAAGCGCAGGAGCGGCATAGCAAAGGGGCCGCCCTGCTCTCTGACCACCGCACCCCGCACCGCCCCCCCCTGCCAGCCTGGGCCCTTTTGTAACTAAGCGAAAGGCATGGCGGAAAGAGCTTTTCCCTGAGCTCCGGGGGGGCGGTGAGGAATCCTTTGGGGCCCGGGGCGGGCCCAGCCCCCTGGGGCCCCTCAGGGGCCCCCCCCGGGGCCTCTGGGGCCCCCCGGGGGGCACTGGCCTCCCGGGCCCAATTAAAAGGAGCGGCCCTTTTCAAAAAATGTTTTTTTTGACAAACTTTAAACCCGCGCTTGAACTTTTCCTTTTTGATCACCTGAAAAATCCCTTCACATGGGGGAATATTCCCCCCAGATTTTGGTGGGCTCTCCCATTTCTTCCCACTTGGTTTTCCCATGTGGGCTTTAAATTTTTTTTTAAAATGGATCTCTCAAACCCATTTGGGGGAAAAAAAGAAAAATAACATTTTAAAATGCGGTTTCCCTGAACAAATCCTATAGAAACTGTTTCAAAAGGACAACCTGCTTAGACTAAACAAATTTGGGGCAAACTTGTACCCAAATCTGCTGCTCAAAACTAAAATATGGACTACAAAATGGATTTTTCTAAAAAAACAATTTTTTGGTGGTTTGGACCTAAGAAATGTTTTCCAAAAGGGAAATATATTATTAAAAAAATAAAAAGAGGTAAATTTCTGATAAAAATTTAAAACCTTAAAATGGTCTTTTCCCAATTTTAAATGAAACTTTTTTTTTTAAATAGGGAAACGGGGGGAAATAGAAAAAAAAAAAATACTCCCGGGAAATTTTCTTCTCTTTACTTCCGTGTTTTGTTCCCAATCATGATAAATAGTTTTCTTATTTCTCTTTTCTGTCTTGGGTTTGAGTCGGAAGTGAAGGGGGATTTGGATCCTGGGGACTTAAACCCAAAGGCAGCCACCGGCCCCGGAAAGTAAAAAATCAAATTTAAAATTTTTCTATTTTTCTGCAACCTGGACCTATATAGTTATAATTTAACCCCTTAACGACCGTTGGGCTTTGTAGTGCGATTGTGGCGTGATCCCGCTACATAGCCGGCGGGTGTTAGCTGCTAATTGTAGCTAACACCAAGTGGTTACAGCACAGGAGGACAGCAATGCCATTCCGCACTGTTTAACCCTTTAGACGGCGGGGAAAACTTTGGCTTGGTGCCCTAAATGAAAGAAAAAACGGTGCCCCGGGCGGGGAAAGTATAAACCCGCCATCTTTGTGCCCCCCTAAAATATGGGGTTTTTTTTTTATAGTACCAAAATCAAAAAGGGAAAACCCGGGAAACATGTTTGGTTTTTGCCAAAAATTGTATCAACCAGCAGAATAAAAAGAGAATAAATCATTTATACCGGAGACCCCGCAAACCCCGCAAACATGATCCAAGTAAAAAAATGTCACATTTTGTCCCACTTGGAATTTGTTTGCGGTTTCCCAGTATATTCTATAGTACAGTGTATAACACCAATAGAAAGTACATCTTGTCCTGTAAAATTAAAGCCTTCATATGCTATTGGGAGGGGGAAAAATAAAAAAAATTATGGCTCTTGAAGGAGAGGAGAAAAAAAAAAACGTGGGAAACCCCAAAAAAAAAGCAAGGGCCCTTAAAGGGTTAATTAAAAACCGGGTAACTCCCTTTTAAAGGAAAAAATTTCATGGGCTAAATTCCCTGTGCATTGGGTCCAATTTTGCAAAACACAGAGCCTGTGAAAATTTTTAAAGGAATCATAAGAGGCCCTTGGGATTCAGAAGGAATATTTCTGGGGAAGAATATGTTTGTAATATGGCATATGTCGGAGCATGGGCAATGATGGATCTTATCACTGTTTAGAACAACATAGATCCATATATAAAATGGGAATGGGCTCTATGGGCCTCATATGAAAACTGTCTAGGGCTAAGACTTTCTTTGTTGCCCTAAACAACCAAAGAAAACTTTCCCTTTTTTTTCCAAAACGTGCTCTTAAAAAATGAAAAGGGGGGCTCGATTGGGTTTTTCTAAGGGGCAACAAAGAAAGAATTAGACCTAGACAGGTTTCATACATGTCCCCTGAAGTGTCCCTTCAACAGATTTCTCAAAATTTTGGGGACTCATATACCTTTTTACTTACATTGGGTTATTTTTGAGTATAAAACATTGGGTTTTTGGGCTTTACAGGGAAAAAACATCTTGGGTTTACTAACTTCCCCAAAAAAAATTTTTTCTATTATTCGCCCAAAAGGGTGCCAAATTAAAAACAGGACTTCAAACCCGGGATCGGCAAACTTTTCAGCCCCGAAAATCAGGGGCAGCCCCCCGTTTTATACATTTTTTTTAAATTCTCCCCCCAAAGGCCATTATCAGGTGCATTACATAGCCCCTGCGGCGCTTTGTAAGGCCCCCCATTTTGGAAAAGGGCGCACTAAAAGGGCCCTTGTTCACAGGGGCTTAATTGGGGGGCAAAATTAAAGGGCCCCGCTTTTTCCCCATGGGGAAATGGGGGCGGGGGCAGGAGGGGAAAGTCGGGGGCCCCGGGGCACCTGCCAGCCCATAGACTATAAATTATAGCGGGGGTTTTATACCCGTAGTAAATAAACATGTCATTTATCCCCCCCCTTGGGGGAAATTGGCGAGGGGGGGGGAGAGGAGAAAAAATCCATATTCTCTATGAAAAAAAACTGGGGGATTCCCCGTAATGACGGGTTTGTTTTTCAGCCCGAAATTTTGGCACGGGTACGCCGCTGTTAAAATTTACGTGCCCAAATAACCCGTGGAAAAAGGGGCCGAACCTATTTATACTTGGGCTAAAAAGCATTTCTGGGTCATTGCTGCGGGACATTAGGGGCACTTTCGATTGATATACCGAGCAGAAAATGTCCCCAAAGCCCCTAAAAATGCCCCATTTATGACCCCTGCAAGCGGGGTCTTAAACAAGGCGGGGGTTCTATCCCTTTTTTATTAGGTGCATGAAATTTTGGGCGTTTTTAATTTAAAAAATTTGGAAAGGGGGAAAATACATGGACCCCTTTGCTTAAAAATTTAAGTGTGTTTTTATGGTTCTAAGCATTACCGTGCTATCTGTATGCCATGTGATACTACAAAATAAAGTAAATTTCGTGGAAATTATTATTTCGGGGTTAAAAAAAAAGGGCTTTTTTCGGGTACAAATTTAAACCCCTTTAGCTTTTTTAAAGAAAAGCATAGGCTAGCATAAAAAAAATGATTGGGAGCCAATGGCAAAGCAAACAATACCTTCACCCAACCCACCTTCCAGATACATCTGACAACATGGACATTAACGGGGGAACCTTTTGCTAAAAAACATATTTTGTATGTTGCCGGCATTTTGTTGCCTGTTAGGGAAAAAAAAAAAAAATTTTAGGGGTTAATTTTAGTATTTTTTCATTCCCAAAAAAAACCCTTTTTGGGCCCCCGGGTTTTTTACCCCCTTTAACCAGAGTCATAAAAAATTTTGGTCCATCTGAAATTTACTTTTTCCTTTCCAAAAAAAGGGGGTTTTCCCCTTTACCGGTGCCCCCATGGAAAGTTCGGGTTTGGGGGTTTAAAAGCTGTTCCCAGAAGAAAAAAAAGGGACATCTCTTTTGGGGCTGGGGGTCCATCACCTTCCTTTTCCCCTTTCTACCAAAAAGTTTCCCATTTAAATTTTCCCATTTTGAAGAGTCTCCCAAAAGTTTTTCCCCCTTATCACTTTTGCACTCAGTCCCGACCTATATAAATGTGCCAAAGGGAAAAAAAAAAAATAAAAAAAAATTTCTTAAAATTTTTAAAAATGGGTCCTTTTTCCAAAAAAAAAAAAAAATAAAAAAAAATTTTATTTCCCCCCAATTTGTTCCCCCCCCCAATGTTTAATCAAATAACCCCTTTAATTAAAATTTATTAAAATTAATATTTTATAATTTATATAATTTCCCAATTTCAAAGCCAAAAAAAAACATAATTAAAAACCTCCCAAAAACCCATAAAAAAAATTAAAATTAAGAAAAAAAAAAAAATTGGAATTTTTATTTATTATTAATTATTATTTAAAAACCCAACCGCCCAATTAAACAACACAAAACCAAAACAAAAAAAAAAAATTTTAAAATTTCCCCGGTCTTGAACCCCCCCCGAATCCCCCCCCCAAGAAAAAAAACCCAATTTCCCCCCCCATAAACCCAGCAAAAAAAAAACCCTTCCTTTTGCTTCGGGGTTTAAAACCAAGTAAAAACAAAACACCCTTTCACCGGATCAGCAGTAAAACGTTCACAGCCCCTTGGAGACAGTTTAAAAGGAAAACCCGGAAGGGGTTTTCCCCAATAAAACACAGCCCCGCCTGAGCTGGGGCCCCAGTTTTCCCTTATATGCCGGGGGGGCCCCGGGCCCCGGAGTAAGGGAGCGGCCGTCCCCCCCAAAAACCCCTTGGGGCCCGCCCCAAAAAAAAACCCGACCCGAACTACCACAAAAAAATGGCTCAGAAAGATAACGTCGCTGGAAAAACTATAGGGGGTTTTTTTAAAACCCCGAGGCCACCCCACCTTGGTGATACATACCTTCCGTCCACCATTTGGGCCCGGGGCCCCTTCTTTACATACCCCCCCCCCTCTGCCCCCAAGGGCCGGGGGGCGGGGCCCCTTTCTCCACCGGGTAATGGACCCTCGATAATGCACCCCGGCTTTTCCCATGCAGCTTCCCTGGTTCCTGTTTTCCACAGGGAAAATTAAAATCTTGGAGTGCAATAAACCCCCGTGTTACCCCTGGGTTTTTCCCCTTTTTCCTTTCCCTCACCTTTTTATGGGGAAATACCCCGATATTAACCAAAATTTCCTCCCTAAATTTTAATATTTTAGGGAGTCAAAAAACCCACTTAATGGCAAGGGCCCACCCCTTTCTCATTTATGGAAAAAAATTTCCTCTCACAGGGCCTTAGTTTTCCTACAAAAGGGAAACAAAAACCGGGGTCTCCTAAACCTTTTCTTTTTTCCTGGGACAAGACAGCGCCCAGCCCCCAAAAATTGAGCATCTGTCTGGACTATAAACTCCTTTTTAAAAAATCTGGACCCAAACTAGCACCGGCTGCTTACATAGAGTTTGGGTTTTAGCCCCTTGGGAAAGGGCCTCTTCTCCCTCGGGGGGTCCCCCCCTTTAAAGCCTTGACGGACTTTGTACCTTTTGTAAGGTCATTTAAAAGGGGGCGGCAATTCATGAAAAATTTTGGGAAAAAAAATTCCCCCTATAATAACCCCGATCCCCCCAGGAAAAGCCCGAACCTGCTTTTTGGGTAAGTGGCCAGTTCTGGACTGCCTCTACTTATTTATCTGAGGCTTGTTTTCCCCCTTTTTCCCCCAAAATTTGAAAGCCCAGATACCCCCCCCTTTTTCCCCTTTGCCCAGGGCAAAATTTCAGGGGGTTTCAAAAGTGCCCCCCGGGCTTTTCTTATGGCCTAAATACCCCCTGGACTTTACCCAGATGGCTTTTCCCCAATCCCTGCTGAAAATGACAAAGTCATCTAAGTTTTCCCTGTTTGCTTACGGGCCTTTGGGGGGGCCCTAAGACTTGTCCATACCCAAAGGGAAAGGGGGCCAGGAGCCCCTTTGTTACCCAAAGGCCCTTTCTGAAATACTGGGTTGCAGCCATCGGGGGGAAAAATGCTGTTTTTTCTCTGGGCCTTTTTGGGAAAAAAGGGGGAAATCTCCCAGAAAGCCCTTCGTTAATTTCCCAGGGGGTAAAAACCCGGGCCACCCCTTTAGCCTTTCAATGAGCTCACCCCCCCTGGGAAAATTAGGGATGGCGTCAAACTTAGACACCTCTTTCAGTTTTTCTGTAATCATTGCAAAACCGCCCTCGCCGAGGGTTTTTGGCCCCAACATGGGGGGGCTTGACCAGCCCACTCTTCGCCCCCTCAATTACACCCATTTTTTAACACCCTTTCCACTTCCCTAAAATTATTTTCCCAAAAGGGGTGGGGGAATCCGGTTTATTTTTTAAAAATTCACCCGAAATGGGGTTCCTGAGGATCTCATGTTAAATGATGCGGGGAGGCCTGCAACTCGAAAAACAGTTTTCCCATTCTGCTCAGCAATAATCCCAACATTGTTCCCTTTCTGGGGGGGGGAAAAAGCCTTTTTAAATTTGGGACCCCCCTTTAATATAACCTTTTGCTGCCCCAACCATGCACGAGGTTTCGGGGGGGCCTCTATCCTTCCATGGTTTTTTTAAAAATTTTAACGTGATATATTTTGGAAAAGGGTTTTCTTTTACCGGGCTGGAGGACTTTGTATTTTTATTCCCCTACTTTTTCCCCATTTTCATGGGGCCTTTCCCCACGTGGGCCGGGAAAATTTGCTCCCCAAACAGGGGAAAAACCAAAGTTTTACACTGGGTTCCCCTGGCTGGAACTCTCCCCCCGGGGAAGCCCGATTTATACCCTAGTTTTGGGCCCCCTGGGTTTTTAAACAGATTTTTCTCTCAAAAGGGGGCACAACGTTAGAGATCCCCCTCTTCCCATCTGAGTCACGTGCTTGATAAAGTTTCCTTAGGGAGTAGCCTCATTCCCCTGTCCCCTTTGGGCCACATAAAAAAAACCTTGGGGTTTGCCGGTGTAAAATTAATTAAAAAGGTAAAAAAACCCTGAAAAGAGGTTTTGGGGACTTCCCGACTGAAAATAGCAAGTAGGGAAAGTAGGCAGTCCCAGTCTCCCCCCGTCCTTCTTACCATTTTTCTTAAAACATTCCCCTTTAAGGGTTTTGTTGAATCTTTAAAACTGGGCCGTCAGTCGGGCGGAGGGTTTTTACAGGGTTCTCAATGGGTGATTTTGGGAAAGTTTGCAGATTTCCCCCCCCGCATAACCTTAGACTTTAAAGGGTCCCCCCCCGGGTTTCTGGCCCAGAATCCCCCTTTGGCCCCCCTTTTTCGTGAAAATTTTGAAATAATTCTCGGGCAAACCCTTTTTGGCTGGGGTATTCCCTTAAAGGGAAAACCGCCTCAGGGCCCCCCGGGTAGCATAATCCACTACAATCAATAAAATGTTGATAAACCCCCCGCGGGGACTTGGGTTTTAGGGGCCCCCCCCAAATCCACCCCTATCCCTTGGAAGGGGATTTCTTTTTAAGGGGGAAGGGGGGAAAAAGGAGCTCCCAAAAGAGAAAACTGGGGTGTCACCTGACAGACGGGGGCAAAAATTGACATTTGGGTCATGTTCTCCCCTAAAGAAACCCCGGGCCAGTAAAAACCTTTGTAAGCCCCTCTTTTCCCAAGGTTTTGTCCCCCCCCCCAAGGGACCACCCAAAAAAATGAAGTGGGCCCATATCAAAACCCACCATAAGTCGGTACGGCGGCGGACAACAAATTGACCCAAACCCACTTCTTTCTCTACTTTGTTAAACCCCCCAAGTATAGCAAGTGTTTTTTAATTGAAAAATTGGGGGGAAAACCAAATTTATCACCACCATTTTTTTTTGGGGAGCACCTTTTAATACTGTTACCTGAAAAGGGGGCCCCTTTTTAAGGAAACCCCCCAAAAGGGAACCGTCTAAAAAATTTTTTCCCCCCGGGAGCCCCTCCAAAATTAAGTGACAACCGTCTCGGGGGGTTTCTTCCTCTTCCTCATCCCCAGCCTACAACAATGGGAAAATTCCCATTCCCCCTAAAACCGTGAGGTAGAACCCCCCCCAGAAACCTTATTGCACATGGTTAAATCAGGCACTTCAGCCGGGCCCCACAACTCCCCAGAACAGGGGGAAGTCTCGACCAATTTTTATGTCATCCCAGAAAATTTTCGGCACAACACCCAACCCCATGGGAAACGTACCACAGTCAGGTGCAGGAAACCGGGGCCCGGGGGGGTTAACCCCCTTGGGATCCCCATGAATAAAAATGACCCCCCCCCAAACCACCTTTTTTCCCCGGGGGAAACCACCCAAATGAGGCAGTGTAGCTTCACCGGGGGTAACGGACTCCCTGAGCCCCAAAAAGTCCAGTTACTTTGACTCCGTTCAAAAGCAACGGGGGCCCTTTGGCGGCCCCCTTCGCCGGGGGATAGGAACAGACTACAGGCTGGGTAAGCAAAAATATAAACCCAGCGCCGCCCTGCGGAGCAGCCATAGGCTCCGTTGGGGGTAGGGCATCATAAGGGGCTATATGGCCCGGGGGGACCCTGGCATTTCCCCGCGGGCAAAGGGTTTCGGCCTGAATTTTGTCCCCCGGGAAATAGTCCCTCTTGGGTCTTCGGATCCCCCCCAAACCTGGGGGGTTTTTCGACCACCCTTGGGCTCTTCGCTCCTCCGGGGATATTCCAGTACGTTGACCTCTGGCCCCTTTTCCACTGCCCGGGGGAAGTTCTGGGCACCCACATATCCTCCCCCGGGGCTCACCAGGTCGTCAGAAATTCGGGGGAACCCCTTTTGGGAAAACCCAAAAATTTGGGCCCACTCAGGAAGGGGATTAATCAAAAATGGGTCAAATAAAACCCCCTTTTCCCCCTTTCTGGGTGGGAAAGTACAGGTATCGGGTGCCCCAAATTTCTGGACCAACGGGAGCGGGGTCGAACATTTGGGACCGGGGAGGCTTGTCCCGGGCTAAAAACCCCCAGGGTGCACCCTTTGGGCTTGGACCGCCAGCGTGACCCCCAAAAGGGGGGAAAGTATCTCTGCCTTTTAACTTGCTATATTCCTTGGGATCTTGTAGAATCAAGTTTTTTAAATAGGCTTTCTGAGGCTCGCCCCGGGCCCGATATTGGGGGGAAAAGGGCCTCCGCCCCCTATTTTTGGGGGCCGTTTTTTCTCTATCCGCCACTCTCCCCAAACACGGCAAAAAAGGCTTCCCCATCGTCATTTGGGGGGTTTTTTCTGTAATGCCCCCCTCTCACAGTCCTCCTTGCCTTAGTTTCTGTCCCCTGGGGCTGGGCGGAGGCACAGGCTCCCTGGTTCTTATGGGGTTCAGTCAGGAAAGCCATCTGCTGAAAACAGGGGCCCGGTTTTTTCTCCTGGGTTTGGGCCCCCGGTTTTCCCCCTGTTGGGTTGCTGCTGCTGCACGTTTTTCTCTGCAAACCCGGTCTTAATGGTTCCCCCAATTTTTTCCCAAACGTCTACCGGGGCCTTTTTTCCCCGACCCTACCCTTTATGCACCAAAAATTTCCAAACTGTGCTCTGGGTTGTGTCGGCCCCCATCCAAAACACCAAAAAGTAGGGGTGTTAAAACCCCCTAGGGAGTCTCTGGAATTAGCACAAAACAGGTTTTGTGCAAAACAAAATAAAGTTTATTGTCCCTCGGGGCTTTTAAAAAAAGCAAAAAAAACAAAACAACTTTCCTTCCCGCTTATCACAGCAAAAAAAAAGGGCAGTCCTTGCTTCAGGGGTTTTTCGGCCCCAAATAACACAAAAAACAAAAATCACCCGGGGGGCAGCAGTTTGAAGCGTTCAAGGGCACTTGGAGACCCCGCTTTGCATTGGCCTCCCGGAGAGAGGTTTTTTTTTTAGCATAATCCAAAACAGGGTCCAGCCTGGCTGTGTCAGCAAACCTTTTATCCCCGGTAAGGCCCGGGGGTGGAGTAAAGGGGGCGGGGCCCTCCCACCCACCCTCTTGGGCCCCTCCATAAAAAAACCCGCCCCGGAACCTACCACAATAAAAAAAGGTCAGCAAATAAAAGTCGCTGGCAAAAAAATAAGGGGTTTTTTTTCATCCCCCCGAGGCCAGCCCACCTTGGTGATCATACCTTCCGTCCCCACCCTTTAACCCCCGAGCCCTTACAAAATTTAATATACACTAACCGGTACCCATGCTAGTAACGGGGGTTTGGGCCACCCCTTTTTCCTTCGAACTGCCTCAAAATTCCCTTTGTGGCAAAAGATTCCACAAGGTGTTGCAAAAGGGTGCTCAATTTGGGACCAAGGGGCCCAAAAAAGTGCCAAAAAAATATTCCCCACACCATGGGCACCAACCAAACCCCCAGCCTGAACCGTTGATACAAGGTAGGAGGATCCATGGTTTTATGGTTTTTTTGACCCAAAAAATTTGACCCTTTCCCCTCCGAAAGTCGCAGCAGAAAACGAGACTCATTTAGACCCGGGAAAAGTTTTTTTTAATCTTTACTGTCCAATTTTTGATGGGGGCGGGGGAAATTTTGGGGCCTCAGTTTCCTGTTCTTTCCCGAAAGGAGTGGAAAACCCCCCTGTGGTTTTTCTGCGCCCGTAGCCCCCTCTGCCTCAAAGTTTACCGTTTTCTGTGCGTTCAGAGATGCTCTTTGCCCACCTTGGTTGTAAAAGGGTGGCTTTTTTGAAATCCCCGGGTTTCCTTTTTTATCAGCTCGGGAAAACCCGTCTGCCCCTTCTCCTTTGCCTCTGGGATCAAAAAAGGGCATTTACACCCACCCGGACTGCCGCTCACTGGATGTTTTTTTTTTTTTCGGAACCCTTCTCTGTAAACCCTAGGGGGGGTTGTGGCCCTAAAAAAACCCCGGGATCAGCAGTTTCTGAAAAACCCCAGACCAGCCCTTCCCGGGACCAACAACCCTGCCCCGTTCAAAAGGCATCATTAAAAACCGGGTTTATCTGAGCACTTACTAAAGGGGGTTAGTTTCACTTAAAAAATCCTTAAAATTAAAAAACAGAAAGTTGTTTTGGGCAGACACTGGTTCCCCATTTTAACTCCCCTCAGGGGAAACCCGGGTTTTGTCCAGAGTAGTACCACACTTCTGTCACTTACTTGTTTACTTATATATGCCAAAGGGAAAACCTTGGGGGGGGGGGAACACGGGGAGTAGGGACCCAAACCCAAAAATTTTTCCTACTCCAAAGGTAAAGCCGTCCTTTGGGAAAGGCTGGGAAAAGGCATACTAATATTTTTAAAACATTTTGCAACGCCTGAAGCGTTAACCTATCTAATGGCTTTTTATTTCATCAAGGCTCCTAACCTTGGTGACATGACTCTGCGCTTTTCCAGGTATATGCGAAGGACCTGGCAGCGATATATACACCTATATATTTATATCAAAGTTTACATACATTTCATTAGTATTTGGTAGCATTGCCCTTAAATGTATGAATTTGGTCAAATTTTTTGGAATGGCCCTTTTCCCCAAACCTTTTTACAACAGAACTTGGGGTAACTGGGGCCCTGTTTTTAGGTTTGCCTTGCTCGACCTGCCTTTTTAAACTTTTCCCATAAGTTTTTTTAAATAGGATTGAGATCAAGGGTTTGTGATGTCCACTCAAAAAAAATTTATTGGGGTTTTCCAAAACCACTTTGTAAAACAGTTTTGGGGAGTATGGCTTTAGGTCATTGTTCCCCTTTAGAAAAACCCTTTTTCCCCCCAAGCTTTAAATTCCTGGCTGATGTCTTTTAGGGTGTTGCTTTTAAATATTGCCATATAATCTTCCCTTTCCCCATGATGCCATCTATTTTGTGAAGTTTCCCAGACCCCCCTTTCAGCAAAACAACACAACAACATGATTCTTTCCACCCTTGTGTTTCACGTTGGGTTGGGGTTTTTTAGGCTTCCAAGCTTCCCCTCTTTTTCCTCCAAACCCTTAAAAAAAAGGCATTTGAGCAAAAAAAGTTCAATTTTTGTTTCATCAACCCCAGAGCATGTCTCCAAAATGTAGGTTTTTTTTTCCCGGGGTGCATTTGCAAACCCTTATTCTGGCTTTTATGTTTCTTTTGGGTAATTTAAAGGTTTCTTTTTGGTAGAGGGGCCTTTCACCCCCGGTTAAAAAAGTCTCATTTCACTGGGAATAATGACACAATCTAACCAGCTTCCCCAGCTTTTTCAAAAGGGTCTTTTGCTTTTTTTGTTGGGGGGGCAAAAATGTCGGCCCAAACCCAATGTTCACTCGGGGACTCAGAAGCCATCTCCTTCCTACATGGGATAGCGGGACATTCCCATCTTCCCTTTGTCCCTTGCAAAATAATTATTTCGCAAGAAAAAGGGTACCTTCGGGAAATCGGGAAATTGCACCCAAGGATGACCGGGTTTTGTGCAAGTCCAAAATTTCCCCTTATTATATTACCTGATTTTTTCCCATTTTTTTCCCCATGATTTTAAAACACAGAAAGTGGGGTTTCTTTTTGTGCATTAAAAATATATCCCAATGTGCCCCCTAATTAACTCAGATGCTCCCAAAATAAACCCTTTCAGAACTTCAAAAAGCAGACTTTATAAAAAAGGGCTTTTCCAAATTGAAAAAACCCTTTCCCCAAAACATTTGGACAACTCATAAACCCCAGCGGGAAGTGCGTTCCAGCTAATGAACGTATGAGAACTTTCCTGGCGATCGTGGGGTTTTAACAAGCAGCCCCGCACAACAGGGCCCCAGGGGGAAAATTTAACCGCTGCCCCTCAGGGCCGCATCACCTGGGGGACGGAGTGGCCCCTTTCTGCGGGTTTTTAAACCCCTTACCCTCCGACAATCATTAAGTTTGTCAAGCTAACCCCGCGGGAAAGAGGGGGGGAATTTCCCTTCTGCCGCTCCTGTCGCAGGTGCGGGGATGGTGTCCCCAAACCAGAAAATCACTTCCTGGGCCCCCGGGTCTGTGATTCCCCCATGCCCGGCAATGCCCCATAAAATTTTCCCCTGTGGGGAAAAGTAAAAAAAGGGTTAAAAAATTTTAAATAAATAAAAAAAAAAACAAAACAAATAAAAAGACCCAAAAAAAATAAAGAAACCCCAAATTTGGTATTGCCACGTGCATAATGCCCCACCCTTTTAAACAGGGGTTATTTTAAATTTAAAACCCACACCGGTGTACGCCTTTAAAAAAAACCAAAATTCCAATATTTGCTTTTTTCATTCACCCCCACAGCACAAAAAAGGGAAAAAAAGGGGATTAAACATTCAAAATAAATACCAAAGGGGTTCCCCAATTAAAATGTGGGTTAAACCCGAAAAAAAAAAAAGTCCCCCACACAGCTCGGGTATAGGGGAAAAAATAATAAAGTTATGGCTATCAGAAGAAAGCGATGAATAAATATTGTTTTACACAATAAAAATAATTTTTCTTTAAAGCGCTTCAACACTTCAACATAAAAAAAAATTATAGATTGAGAAATCACCGTTTCAATCGACACACAAAAATAAAACTAACTTTTTCAGGGAAAACTGCACTTTTAGCGCGGGTTAAAAATAAAAATAAAAAACACTACAAATTCCCAGATTTTTTCTCACCCGGGCCTTTCCCAAAACACGGATTTAAAAGCGATAAAAAAAACCTTTTGCTCTCCCAAAAAATTTATACGAAAAAAAAAATGTCAACCATCCTGCAAAAAACAAGCCCTTACACGGCTCCATACACAGAAAAAAAAAAAAAATTATAGCCCCCGGGACTTTTGGCGATACAAAAAATTTTTTCCCCTTTTTGAATAAAAGTTTTTTTTTTGTGTAAAGTTTTAAAATATAAAAAATAAAAAAATTTGGGGGTTTAACCCACTGTAATCGTATTGCCCTTTCTGATTTAAAGCAAAGCATGTCTTTTTATACCACACTGTGCCGCTAAAAAAAAAATAAAAATAAAATACACTAAAAGGATTGCTAAATTTTTTGTTCCTCACAAAAATTCCTAAACAAAAACCAAATAAAAAGGGGAATAAAAGCACCCAAAGAACCCCATAATGGAAACCAATAAAATTTTTAAACCTGAAAAAAAACAAGCCTCTACACAGTTTAGGGCACACAGCAAAAAAAAAATTTTGGGTATGGCTGCAAAGAGAACAACAAAAAAACAAAAATTTTTTTATAGACTTTTCAAATTTTTTAAAAATTAATTTTAAAAAAATAAAAAAAGAAAAAAATTATATCTTTTTGTAATTGTACCGACCCCCATAGAAAAGTTAATCATTTCAATTTTACACTGCCCCGGCAAACGCGGGAAAATTAAAATCCCAAAAAGCAATGCCCGGAACGGGCGTTTTTTCCACCCCTTTCTCAGGGCCCCAAAAGCAAAAAAAAATAGGGAACACCTGACCCCAAAGGGCAAAATACAACCCCCCCCTAGATAAAGATCCTTGAGGAGTTTTGCATCCAAAATTAGGGAAAATTTTTAAAAAAAGGGTTTTCCCCTGTTCTGGTAGTTTGGGGGTTTTGGGAAAATTGCGACATGGGCATCCATCAAAATCGGGGTTAAAAAAACCAAATAGCCTCCCCCCCTTGAAATGCCCTATCATTTTCCCGAAACGGGAAAATTAACACCCACAGCAGGGAAATTGCCGAATTGGGAAAAAATTTGCGTAAAAAAATTTTTGCGGTGCATTTTTTTTGTACGGGTTTCCCTTTGAAAAATTTCAAAGGCAAAAAAAATTTTTGAAACACCTGTGAGGTTAAAAATACTCACTCCCCACCCCCTGGAATTTTCCCGTCAGGGGTGTGGGTTTCCCCAATAGGGGTTTCTTTAGGGTTGTTTTTTGGTTTTTTAAACCCCTTTCGGGGGGTTGGGTGCAAACCTGAAATGGCGCCTAAATAAAATTTGGGGAAAAATGAAAAGAAACCCCAGAGTTTTTTTTCCTAAGGGGGGTTTTGTGGTGGACACTATGGGCACTTTTTGGGAAAAATTTTTCTGAAAAAGAAAAGGAATCTGGGGAAATAAAATTTTAAGTTTCCCATTTAGGGGGGTATCTAACGTACGGCCAAATCAAACCCCATGTCAAGCTGGCCCGGCCCCTAAAAATATGAATATTGCAAATTTTTTTTTGGAAAATTTACTACAAAATTTTCCTAAGCCCCCAAATTTTCCCCCATTAAAAAAAGACTTTTAAAAAATGATGCCAACCTACATTAGACAAAAGGTTAAAGCAAATTATAGACAAATTTTAGGGGAATAACAATCCTTTTCCCCTACACCAAAATTTTTCTGAATTTTGGAAAAAATGGTAAATTTTTCATTTTTTTTTAAAAATACCTTGAAAAATTTTTAAACTAGGATGAGCGATTACGTTGACTATGGGTCACCCGGGGTCATAGTCATACGGAAAATTATCAAAAACGATTTTCCGATAGATTATCCCCCGATCCCCTTTAAAAAGTTTTAGGGGAGAGCAACAACACCTTCTTTTTTTTAAACACCCAAACAGGTTTTGGGGAAAGCGGAATTTAAACCATCCACAACATTCAAAGGGATACCTGCACACCCTTAGGCAAAAACACTTGGGCTAAAAAAGCCACGAAAAAAAGCCCACAAAACCATTCACAATCCCCTTTTCTTGTACCAAGCATGCCCCTTTTAAAAATTTCATCACCCAAAAAAAAAAAGGGGCCAAAAGGAGGCAGAAAGTTTTGGAATTTCATCATTTTACTTGAATTTTAAAACATTAAAATACCCTTTTTCCCCTGGAACGCAGCATGACCCCCAAAACCCTCCCATGACCCCCAAAATTTAAAAAAGGGGGGCCAAAAAAAGGAGTTTTTAAAAACCACCATTTTAGTTGAAACTGGCCCCTTGATTATATTTTCCCCTTTACCGCAGTATGACCATTAAAACCCTGTCTGCCCCACAGATTAAAAAGTCTAAAAAAGGGGTTTTTGAACCCCCCAAAATTTTGAACTGGACATTGACTATATTTTTGTCCTGTTTTAGGGAAAAAAAAGACCTTTAAAACCTGCCCGCCCCCGGGTTTTAAAAAGTGCCGGAAAAAGGGAGTCTTTAAAACCAAACCTTTTTTAATTGAACGGGACATTGACTATACCTTCCGGGCCCACAGCATGAGCCCCAAACCTGCATCCCAAACCCCACTTTTAAAAAAAGTCCCCCTTGAAAAAGGAGTCTTTAAACCCACCTTTTTTAAAAGTTTCAAGGGAAACCTTTTGGAATATACCTGCCCGGGGCCACAGCAGAGCCCCAAACCTGCATGACCCCCCCAATTTAAAAACCCCCCGGCAAAAAGGAGTTTTTTGAACACCATTTTAGTTGAACTGGACTTTAAACTATATCGTCCCTTTAACCGGGGAAATTTGCCCTTAAAACCTGCTGACCCACAGTTTTAAAAAGTACCCCAAAAGATTTTTTCTTTGAACCCCCCTTTTTAGTTAACGGAAAAATTGACTATTCTGTCCGTCCCGCAGAATGACCTTTAAACCCTTTTCTGCCCCCCAGATTAAAAATCCCGGGAAAAAAAATTTTTTAAACCCAAACCTTTTTAGGTTGAACGGACATTGACTATATCGTCCTGTACCGCAAAATGCCCTTTAAAACCTGCTGACCCAATTTAAAAAAAAGGTGCCGAAAAAAGGAGTCTTTAAAACCACCTTTTTTATTTTAACCTGGACATTGACTAAAACTTTCCGGGCCACACATGACCCCCAAACCTTTTTTGATCCACAATCACAAAGTGGCACAACCCTTTTTTTGACAGTAAACTGTCATTTTTTTGGGAATTTTTTTTTTTTGGAAACTGACATTTTTTTACAGAATTTTTTTTAGGAAAAGGTTTTATTTATAGTTTTACATTAATATCATTTTTCTTTTTTTTAAAATGTGTTTAAAAATACAACATAAAACCCCCCCCTGCTTTTTTTAAAAGGTTTTTTTTTACAGGGTGTAAAATGGTTAATTCGTCCGCACACCACAAAAGTAATAAAAATTTTCCCCAACCCACCCCCAAAACACTTCTTGGGTTGATAAGAAAAATTTGCCCCTCCGGGCTTCTGAACTGATTCACCCAATAATTCAATGGTTTCATTTTTCCCCCAAATCCTTCTTCTTTGTTTGGGGACAGACCCCCTTTGGGGATCAAATGATGCGAACCCATATTTAAACGCCCCCCCCGAAAATTTTTTTAAGCCCAAATTTTTCCAATTTGGGGCCCAAAAACCCTGACCCCTTTTGACACTATTTTAACCTCACAGAAATCCCCTTTTTTTAAAAATCGATTTTTTAGAGAAATTTGAAGCCCTCCTGATTGCCCCTAACGGTGAGAGCCCCGTCTGCCGCAGCCCTCTGTTAACATGGGGGGTTCCCCGCTGCCAGACCCAAAAAGGGGGGCGGTTAGAGCCCCGGCTGGCGTCCGCCCCTTTTTAACCGGGGAAAAAATTCCCTTATGACGCAGGGGAAAAGAAAAAAGTCGTGCCGAAACAATTGGCCGGGAAACAGAAGGGGAGGTAAAAACCCCCAGCCTTTCCCAGACACAGTCAAGGGCCTGGGTAGCGCTTTCCCCTCCGTAGAGTTTCGGACCAAATTTAGCTTTCACTTGGAAAACTAAAGGTTAACCCCTCCTGTTTCCCCCCAAGGGGGCCCTTTTTTCTTGGCATTCCCTTTTTTCATTTTACTCCCAAAGTGCTGGAGGGGAAAAATTTTCTTGTACTTTGTTCTCTGTCCCGGGGCCCCCCATACTCCCTGTCCTCCCTTTAAAAACCTAAAATCCCGGGGCAAGTTTTTTCTTTTAAACCTTTCCCCCAGTACAATTCAGAGGAATTTTTTTTCCCCGCAAATTTTTTACATGCAAGTTTTTTTGTAGTTTTAATTTTAGAAAACACCTTTTTAAAATAGGAAAGGAATCCCCCCATGTCTTTGTTTCCCCTTTTTTTAATTGATTAAATAGGGTTTTCTCAATAAGGGATTGCTAGCTAAAGTTTTAAAGATCTTGGGAAAAACAAGTAATTTTTTCAATAATTTGGGCCCTTAACAGTGTCCAAACCCATTTTTCCCGTTTCCCGACAGCACCATCCCCCTTTAGCCACTCTTGACAATTGGAAAGAACAAATGGTTTTGTTTGAAACCACATTTTTTACAATAGGACCCGTAATCTAAATTCATTTTACACAAAATGCCCCCAAAAAAATTTAAAAAAAGAAACCCCTGAGCCAATTTTTTGGGCAATTTTGAAAAACAAATGTCTGTTAAAGCCAAAATTTTTTTTTTATAAAAGGACCGTAGTAAAAGCTGCAAGTCAAAAAGCAAAAAAAGCCCCCAAAAATTGACCACTTTTGACAATTTTGAAGAACAAAAGTCTATTAGAAAAAAAAATTTTTTTTGAATAGGAAACCCTTTGTAAAAAAAAAAATGAATTTTTAAAGCATATGACCCAAAAAAATTTTAAAAATACTTCTCAGCCACGTAAAAAATTGTGAGGGAGAAATGCCACATGAAGCCCCATTTCTGTTTCCCAAGGGGCCACGATTAAATTTCTGTATCTTTAAAAGCAACATTACCCCCAAAAAAAATTTTAATATGACTTCTCC
The DNA here is from genome assembly GCA_025379985.1 of Phyllomedusa bahiana. NCBI lineage: Eukaryota > Metazoa > Chordata > Amphibia > Anura > Hylidae > Phyllomedusa > Phyllomedusa bahiana. The sequence continues at coordinate 29,024 of JAODAL010028869.1, read as the reverse complement.
CGCCACTGTTTTAAAAAATTTTGAAAAGGGGGAAAACCACTTAGAAGCCCCATTTTCTGTTCCAAAGGACCACGAATATTGCTGTATTTTTCACAGCCAAAAATGGGCCCCAAAAAATTATAAAAAAGACTTCACAGCCCCTTTAAAAAATTTTTAAGGGGGAAAAAAACCACTTTTGAAGGCCCCCTTTTTTTTGTTCCAAAGGGCCACGATCCTTGCTGTATCTTTTACAGCAACATTACCCCCCAAAAAAATTTTAAAAAATGACTTCTCACCACTGTTAAAAAAAAAGTGAGGGAACATGACCCCAAAACCAATTTTACAAAGCGAAAAAAATTTAAAGAAAAGTGAGTAAATTTTAATATGGTTTTTTTTAAAAAACCCATTTTTGTCTTTTACATCCCCCTCACAGCAAAACCAAACAAAATAACTTTTGGGAAATGAGAATAAAAATTGCATAAAAAATTATCATTTAAAAAACATTTTTCAAGAGGGCCAATTTTTTTTGTAAGGAATGTGAAGTAGACCGGAAACTAATTTTGGGGGAAACCCCCCCCCCGGGAATTGGGGCCCACAACATCATCAAGAACCAGGCCTGATTCATTTTTTGAAGAAAAAATCAAATGATCCACATTATCTGTGGGAAAGGGGCCCGGGTGCTTTTGGTTTTGTAATGACTGCCCAGCTTTTCTGAAGGTCCCCGCTCAAAATTTTTGACGCGGCTGCTGGGCAGGACAAAACCCCCCCTAAGGCGTGGGGAGCCCCGCTCGGGCCATTCGTTCCTTTTGGGAACCCAAAGTCTTTGGGTCCCCGGGAAAACATACAAAAAAATCGGTTTGGGGACGCAATAGTTTTGTTCACCATGACCTTAAGCTGCTCTTTGTGGTTTTGGTGTTTTGGGCCCCGCAAAAGCATTTCGTTTTGGTTGGGTGTAAACAAAGATTCCAAGGTCACCCATTAGGCTTTCTGCCACCGGTTTCCTGCTTTTCGGGTGCTTTCGGCTACCTTTTCACCCTAAAATGCTGTTTACTCGGGTGATTTGGGTTTCCCCCCCCGTGGGCATTTGAAGGAAAAGTTTAATCAACGGGAAAAAGATTCTCCAGTTGATCAACCCGCAAAGGGGCCCCCATTTTCCCGCAATTTTTCCCTATTTGGGTGGTTTTAAGGAAAAATGGGTGAGTTTTTTTTTTGTACCCGGGGGGTCCAGGGGGGTGGCCACCCAAACTGTTTTTTAAATTTTGTGGTTTAATGCGAGGATCATGGTTTTAGGAAATGGAGCATCCAAAACACCACCCCCCCCCTTTGGGGAAAAGATGGAGCCTTGATTTCCCCCCAAACCCCCGGTTTTGAGGGGGACTAGCAAAATATCTTCCTCATTTTTTTCCTCCTCCGCCCAAAATTCCCCGGGGCCCAAACCCCCTTTCCAAGGGAGGGAACCGTCGGGAAAATCGTTTTCTTTGGAAAATCCTCCTCCCCCTTGCTTCGCCAGCTTCAAACAGGCCTGACTTTTCCTCAAAATATGCAAACCCTTAGACGATGCCCGCCCTTTAACAGTCCGGACCCCGAACCACTGCCTAATGAAGACCCTAAAATTTTAAAACTGTTGGGCCCTTAGTGGATTCGGGCGGGGGAAAGGGTCCGTTTCCCCCATCTGGGGTCCGGGCTCCTCCTTCCGTCGTTTGGGGGTGGGCCTTAAGTTTTTTAAAAGGTCCAACCCATCGTTCCAGAACTAAGAACACCACAAAGGTCATGCTGACAAGGGGAAACGTCCCCCACCCGACCATTTTGGTTTGGGTTTTTTCAAAAACTGGCAAGGGGGTGGGGACATCTATTTTACCTGCCCCCCCTTTTTCGGTTGGGGTCAAAAACCCCGAAAATCCGCCCGGGGCTTGTAAAGGCCAAAGGTCCCCTTCGGGCTGCGAAAAGGGATTTTCGCTGCTCCCCCAATCGCTGGAGCATGGGAGGGGTGGAAAATTTCCCGTTGGGGTTTCCATGGGCAACAATGATACGGGTTACGGGGGCCGGGGCTGACGCGCCAAAGCCCATTGGGGACGAAAGGGTGCGAACGGGGGGAAGTTCAAACTCAGAAAACCCCAGGGCCCACTTCAGCAGGCAGTCCCCGGGCCCGGGGAGCGTTTTTAGAAATTTCTGGACGACAGGTTCATTTACATGTGCAAGGGGAAAGGGGTGTCTCCAGCCTAAACCCATCTTTAAAGGGGGCCCCGCAGATTTCGCCCGGGTTTTCCACACTACCTTTCCTGGCACAAGGTTCTTGTCACCCAGCCAGCGCTCGGCTCTCGGGTTTTCCGGGGCCATCCACAACTCCTGACCCCTTTTTGGGGGAGGGGCGGGCTCCCAAAAACAGATTAATTTCAAAAAGGCCTGGTTTTTCTGGCCCTTGGGTTGGGGCCCCCAGAGGGGCCTTGGGGGGAAAGAGCCCGCACCCCTCCCCCGGTTTTGAAGAGTTGCGCCGAGCCTAGACCACCGCACGACCAGAGACCTCCACCCACTAAACCCATTGAGCTTTTCCCTAGAAAATTAGGGGGCCTTGGCCCTGCTTTCTAGTCCCCTGTGTTTGGTGTGAAAGGACTTTTTTTCCCGGGGCACAGAAAGCAGACCCAAAGCGCTTGAAATTTTGATGACACGGGGGGTTTGGGGCCAAACAAGGGGCGGGTTTTTGGGAAAAAATCTGGGTCTGAAACTGTAAATTTGGGCCCGGCAAGGGCCATTCCAAAGGGGGAACCCATCTTTTGGGCCCCCCAGAACCGGGAAAAGGGAAAAATTTCCCAAACCCAAAAGCCGGGGAATGCCCACAAATTCCCCCCCCCCCCGGGATTTTGGGTTTTTGGGGAAATTTGGGTTAAAGTGTTTCTTTTTCTCCCCAAAACCCGGGAAAACAAAAAGGCCCGGGTGGGTAGAAATGGCCCGGGTGTACGGCGTGCAGTTCCCTCAAACTGGCGGGGAAAGGGGAAAAGGGGTAGGGTGGGTTTTTCTGGTGGGGCTTTTGGTAATCGGCGATGGTGGAGGCGGGAAACGGGGAAACCCGAATTTCCGACCCTTTAAATCTGAGAGACATGGGCAAACTGAGGGAAAGCTTTTGGTTTTGGGGCGGGAAAGGGGTAGGAAAAACGAGGGTGTGAAAAGTGGTTGGGGGCCCGGGGTTGGTCCCGGCCTTTTTTTTGGCCAATTTTTGCCCCCATTTCAACTTTATTTCATTCCCCTGCATGTGACTAACATGGGTTTGGGGCTTTTAAAAAAACCTTTAAAATTCTTTCCTCTACTTATGCTTTACGGGAAAGGGGGCATATGAAAATCGGGTGGGTGAATCAGAGACTGCTCAAAGAAGGCCCAGGCCTTTTAGAAGGTCCTGGAAACCCTTTTTTACACTATAACCCAGGATTTGGGGGTTTCCGCGACCGTTGGGTGGCGGGAAACATATCAGTGGACCCTTCCCGCGACCGGCCCTCTTTCCCCTTTTTGTGGCGGGGCCCGTATTGACAAATACCCCATCGTCTTCCTCCTCTCCCTGAAATCCTCCCAAGAAAAATTTTGCGAAAAGAACCCAAAGATTGGAAACCCCAATGTCGTCCCTCACCATCATCAACATCCCTCAATTTCAAAGGGGGACTTGGTCGTCCCACTTTTTTTGCAACCGAAGCTGCGGGCCCACAACCCCGGGGCACTGCAAGGCGTTGCCGACCGCCCCTGGAAATTTTTCCGATTGAAACCCGGGTTTCCTTTTCCTCCTCTTATTGGGAAAAAGTAACTGGGTCGTCAGAAGCAACCCAAAATCATCCTCTTTGGGGCCCCTTTAATTTTTTTAAAAAATGGCCCTTTTGACCCCAAAAAGCATTTTTTTAACAAAGAGGTCCCAAAGAAAATGGATTAAACCACAAATGGTGGGGTAAAGAGGTTGACAAATTTGGGGTGGGCCTTTGCTTCATGTTTGGGACGGATGCTGATGAAGCTGGGTGACACATTTGTGGCCCGGGGACTGGGAGGACGGGGGAGGTAAGACTTCCCGGGGTGCAGGTTTTCATTAACCCCGGGGAAAAACAGATTGGGGACCCCTTTTTTTTAAGAGATTCAGAGGGCCCGAAACCCGTGATGACAGGCCTGACGGTCCGCAACTGACGGGTCTTCAGGCATGCTTTTTGTCCCCCCAGCCTGGAAAGAGCACCCCCTTTTTCCCCTACCTCTACCTCCATTTCCCACCCCCCCCCCTTTTCTCCCCTTTTCCACCGAATTTTTTGCTTTCCCTGTTTAGAAAGCTAAAAATTTGAGAAGGAAAGGAAGAGTTTTTTGAAAGTCCCTTTTTTTAAAAGACGGCAAATCACAGCATTCTCAAATCCCCCAAATCAAAACAAAATTTCTGATTGAAAAATTTTAAATGCAGGAACCTTTTATCAACAAAGCTTACGACCAAAAAGTGAAAAAAACACCTGTCTGGAAAAAGTATACGGGTAATAAACGGGAAAATTTTTGGCACCTAAACAATTTACCTTTGGTGACTACAAAATTGCTGGTTCAAATTTTTAAATGCAAATTTGCTCAATCCCAAAAAAGCTTGACTGACCAAAAAGGAAAAAAAACCTGTCTGAAATGTTTTACGGTTTTTAAACGGTATTTTTTTCCCCCTATCAATTTACCTTGGGGTGACTACAAAAAATTTTTGTATTCAAATTTAAAATGCAAAGTAACTCTACAACAAAAACTTTACGACCCAAAAATTTAAAAAAAAAAAAACCTGTCCCTTTAAATTATAAGGTAATAAACGGTATTTTTTGGCACCCAAACAATTCACCTTTTTGGGGGACTACAAAAATTTTTTTTAATTTTTTAAAATTTTAAGTCTAGGTACCCTATCAAAAAAGCCCTTTACTGACCAAAATGAAAAAAAACCTGTTTTGAAATGTTAAAAAGGGGGAAAAAAAACGGGATTTTTGGCACCTAACAATTCACCTTTTGGTTACTACAAAAATTTCTGTATTTCAAATTTTAAAATTTCTAGGTTTCCCTATCAACAAAGCTTTACCTGAAACCCAAAAGTGAAAAAAAAAACCTGTCTGAAATGTATACGGATAATAAAAAATTTTTTTTGGCACCTAAACAAAATTTACCCCGTGGTGACTACCCAAAAAAGCTGTTTTTCAAATTTTAAAATGCAAATTTTGCTCTATCAACAAAGGGTTTACTTACCAAAAGTGAAAAAAACACCTTTCGGGAAAAGTATAGGGTAAAAAAGAAAGGTATTTTTGGCACCAAACAATTCACCTGTGGTGATACAAAAAATTTCGATTTTAAAATTTTAAATGCTTTTTGGGAAACCCCAAACAACAAAGCTTTACGCCAAAATGAAAAAACCCGGGCGAAAGGTATAAAGGGTAATAAACGGGATTTTTTTGGGACCTTTTCAATTTTACCTGTGGTTTACTACTAAATTTCTGTATTCAATTTAACTGGGAAAGTACACAACAAAAAAAAAAAAAGCTTGACTTTTACCAAAAGGGGAAAAAAAAAACAAACCCGTCCCCAAATGCATACGGTAAAAAACGGTAATTTTTTTGGGACCCATCAAATTTTCCTGGGTGACTACCAAAAATTTCTGTATTCACCCTTTAACTGCAAAGAGCTCTATCCCAACCCAAAATTTGACTTTGGGCCCAAAGTTAAAAAAACACCTGGGCAAAAATTTTTTAAAGGAAAAAAAAAAGGTTTTTTTTGGCACCTATCATTCCCCCGTTGGGGACTACAAAGTTGCTTTGGGTTTAAATTTAAAAATGCAAGGGGGCCTATCAACAAAGGGGGCCTGCTCCCCAAAGGGGAAAAAAAAAAACGTATCTGAAAAGTAACGGGATAATTTAAAAAGGGATTTTTTGGGACCAAACAACCCGTGGGGGACTATAAAATTTTCTGGAAACTAATTTAAACTGCAAGGTGGCTATATCAACAAAGCTGGGGCTGGCCCCAAAAAGGGGAAAAAAACCCTATCTGAAATGTAAAACTGATAATAAAAGGGATTTTTTTCAAAACCCAACAAATTGACCTGCAGTTTCTAGAAAAGATCTTATCCTAATAAAAAGGCAATGCAAGTCTAAACAAAGTTTTGGCTTTTACAATATCCATTTTCCTTTTAGAGCTTGGGCTTTTGGGTTTTCCCCGCCCCCCACCCGTTTCTTAAAAGCGTAGATGCCTTTTAAAAATTCTCTGCCTAACACCTTTAAAAACCCCAAAACTCTGATTTTAAACCCAAGTTTTAAATCACAGCTAAAAGTAAAAGCTGTCCGTGGAACAAATTGAATAATAGAATAAATTTTGCTTTAGCTGTTTTTCACAGAGGCAGAGGGGCCAAAATCCCCACTGCTTTTGAGATACCCGACACACACTGAACATGAACAGGAAGGGCGTTTTTTAAAATTAAAAAAAGGGCAAGGATATTTTTAGCAGGGCCCCAACCCCAACCAACCCTCCCAGTCAAGACGTCCGCACCCCACAACTCACCCGCTCTATTTTTGTAAGCCCGGGTTTTGGGTGGCCCCAAAAGACATGAACGTGAAAAAAGGGGGCGATATTAAAAATAAAATTTTTAAAAGATTTTAAAACCCGAATTATCCGGGGTGGGGGGGTTTGACAAAATTCCCGATCAACGTAAATACCCTGCCCCATTTCAACTTTGGGCATAATAATCCTCAAAACTTTTCCCCCTAAGGCCCGAAAACTTTTGGGGAAGCTTTTGTGCATAAGCTTAGATATTGGATCTATTTGATAATCATCTTTCTAAACTGGGTTTTATTTTGACAAATAAAATGAATACAACCCAGGGAAATTTTTAAGTTTTTATTGAAATGAAAACTAATGGGGTACAAAGACCCCGAGAAACCGTCAGTAACACCCCTTTAGAATTCAAAATTTCACTTATCTATTGCGTAATCTGTTCCACAGAGCAAAAATCCCATGTTCATTGTTGAAAGCTCTCAGAGGAAGGCGTGCAATAAAATTGTCATTTGCAGGTTCGTGCAGAAACCGCTTTGATTTTCTCATCATTAGCAAGTTGTAGTTTGTCCTGATAAAAGTGCTGTCGGCAGCAGTGGTGCTAACAGAAACTTGCTAATCATCCCTTTCCCCTGCTTGATGTTGTCTTTGAACAGATTGTAAAAAAACGTTGGGTAAATTGGGTCTCCCAAAAAGGCCCTTTGGGTTTAAAACTCCCCCAAATCCCGGGTGTGTAACATACCGGAACTGACAGAAATTGGCACGGGCTGGAAGCCCGAAACCCTATCGGGGAAAAATGCTCTGACCCAGCGATTGGGCAAATTCTGAAATCCATCGCAGGGTTTCTCCTTCTATCTGCGCGTTGGTATCTTCAAGGACGTTAGTCAGACTTGCAAGTAAACAATTCTAATTATTGACTTGATTGCAAAAATTAAAATAAACCCTATCCCATAAAAGATATCAACAGATTTATCAAATACCTCTTGGCATTTGGAATTTTAAACTGCATTCTTCAAGGGAAAAGCCCCTAAAACCCCACTTTAAATTTTTTTCTTCTTTTTAAACGCAAGGTGGTTAGACTAAAGCACAATTTTAAATCATTTTGATTTTTATGGTTTTTCTATTTAAAAGGGTCATATCCTCCCGGGAGTTTTTATGGGAAAAACTAACTTCCCATTTTTTATGGGAATGTAGTAGCCTGTAGTGTTGCTCCGGCTATATAGCGGCTGCAACAGAAGCTATATCCATGACAATCGAAAATAGACTATGCCCTATACATGTTCTGATGGAGCTCTTTATTGCAAAATTAATTTCCTCTGGTTTGGTTTTTAACTACTTTATTTTTAAGAAAGAGGTCTTTGTGGTCTATCCCCAAACATCAGACTGACTCCAAACCCCTAAAATATCTGAAAGGTGCACTAAACAAGGATGGTTATTGAGCCTCTGGACAACCACAGATACTAACCCACTAGACCACCAGGGATAACAGTGAACTAATAAATCAAAGGCATTTATTATTGAGGATATACTCTAATTAATTTAATAGACATAGACACAAAACTATCAGTAAAAGTCAAAAATCCCAGTGACATAGCTAGAGCTGTTGCCATCCACGGCTGTCCCCGAGTTTGCTGGCCTTTTTTACAGACCACACCCACCACACTTCTTTTTTTAGAGACTCCTCTTCAAACCATAAATCTTAATTGTCACATGATAAAATCATGTTTTTATGTCATGACATTCGGAGAGACATAACTGATACTTTTTTGTCAGTGGAGCCATGTAAGCTTTTAATTTGTAAGTAAAATTGATATTTGAATTGGCACCATGTTGGGACACATAAGTTTGTCATCACTTTCGATTCTGTTTTTTGTGAGGCTTGATGGAAAAAACATTTTTGCATGGCTGAGAAACATTGGCACCCTGCGATTGCATTGCAGGGGTATTCATTGCTGATAGAGTGAGCCCTCCCTATCTGTTAACCACCTATATGCTGCGGGCGCTACTGACACCAGCATGTAGGTGGTTAAATGGCCAAGATTGGAGCTAGCTCTGTTCCTGGCCCCTGCGGGAGCCTGACTGTACATTACGACTCCCACTGCGGATGGTGCAAGCACAGCCTCCAAGCCCGGGCAGACTTGCCAGCTTGTGGACTGTGCCGTCCTCCCCCTGCACATCCCTTGCTAAGCCACTGCAGAATTCTAAGCCACTAAAAACCCACTAATATAAAACTACACTGTACACCACAGAACAAGATCAACAGATAATGCTGGGTATTATTCTTCTAGTATATCAAGGACTGAATGCTTACACAGTGGGCTATGCAGTGTAGAGCTGAAAATCCAAAAAGTTTCTTTTCCTATGCTGACTTTTCAGAGACAAAACCACCTCTCCAAAAAGGTAGACAAAAGACAACAATGGAAGGAAAAGGAGAAGAATCCAGATGTGAAAACAATTTCTAAAAGAAAGCTCTTGTCCCCACTGTCTGAAAATCTATGGCTTCAGCCATCCTAGAACATATAAGTAATGTTGATGTCCTTCCTACTCATTTCCAGAGACCACCGATAATACAGAGACAGATAGACTAGCACATAACTGTAACTGAATAAAGAGCTCCGCATATACATTCAAGATCCCATACTTGGGGAATGTTATTCCAGGTGGCTGTATATCTCATGATTCCAGGCACTCAGAATTTAATTTGTTGCACAGACTCCTGGTCATCAAACCTAGCAATGTAACCTGGTTACCAAACCTAGCAAGTGACCAGTACAGCCAGTTAGCGTCAGCATTGGTGGTGCCTCCATTTAGAAGAGCAACAGAGAGTGAATATGACACCATGCTGGATCCGAAGTGAGGGGAGAGATGAGTACACGCTGTTTTTATTTTAATAGCAGAAGATTATTTAAAACAAAAGGTAGACAACCCCTTTAAACCTAACTAGAGGTCAGGGAATATCTGTCTTAAGATTTATAGGTGCATACTGTACCAAGCAAGAGGCATTAACTTCCAATGTCTGGCATAAAATGAGCGATGACTTTCAGAGCCTATGGCCTCGTTCACACGGTTTATTTGTCCGCGGATTGGCGCCGTACTCCGCGCCGGATTTGCGCTGCAGTACGGCGCCAATCCGTCGGAGTAATTATGGTAATCCACTGCTCTCATAGAGAAAAAGTGGATTCCATCGCTCCCCCCCGCTCGGCGAATCCGCCGGGGGGAGAAAGTGGCAGCACATTATTTTACGGCGCGAAGGGGTAGTAAAGACAGTTATGGGGCCGGGGAGCGGCCCCCCGCCGCGCCCCGGGCCCCCCCCCAAATCCTGCCCCTTTTCACCCCGGTTTTGGAGGCAATCCCGGGCTCACAAATACGTAAAACCCGTGTGAACACGGCCTATGATTTTAAATGGGAGGACTTGGCCCAACTGAAAACTAATATACTGTATTTTACAAGAGACTACATGAAATTGAATGCTAATCCTAAGAGAAGGACATGCAGGAATAAAACAGGTCACAAACAGCATCTGTGTTTTCATTTCTAAAAAAGGGTTTTAAAAAACTAGGGGGGACATGTAGAAGGGGGGCTGCGCCAAAATTCTGCCTCAAAAAAAGCTGTAGTAGACCATTCTAAGATGTCTGAACAGGCGAAACCCAAACTTTGGGAGGTAAGTGCCTCGGTACCGCCCAAAGACACTTTTTAGTTCCCAAAAGTTTTTGAGGATTCTGGCGGCGTTTTCATCCACTTCATAGAAGTAACAATTTATGATTCTTTGACGCCCAAAAAAACGCATTTTAAAAAAGTCAGAGAAGTTAAAGGGGGCTGCCTGAGCCAGATTGTCATATTGGCACACAATGAACCTTGTGTTTTGAACTGCAGAAGAACAAGGTTTTTCTTTTCTTGGGGGCAGTCTAAATTACCTTTAAATTTAATTTTTGGAAACGGGGTTATCGGCACACGAATTTTCTTACATTCGCCCCTTTTTTCTATGTAATTGGTCCCAAAAAAATAGAAAAAAGAAATTTTGGCTGAAACATTTTATTTAAAGAAACTGCATTTTGTATTTTTTATTTTTTTTCTTCTTTTTCTTCCTAAAGAGGAATTTTTTTGGGGCGGATAGGTGTTTTAAAGTAAAAAATTGTTTTCCCCTAAGAAATAAAAAATTTCGGGAAACCATTTCTTTCTTAAAAAACCTTTTTTGGTTCATGCGGGTTCCTTTCTTTTATTTTTTTAGAAAAAAAACAGGTGGGATTTTTTTCCCCCAATCGGGGAGTGAAAAAATAAATTTTGTTTTGGGACAAGTGCCCCAAAAATGGGGCGGGGGCAACCCCCACTTCTCCCCTGTTTTGATATTGGGGATTATGTTTGTTTTATTAGGGTTTTTAAATTTTGGGTTGGAAAGGTTTTTCCCCAAAAAAAATAAAAATTTTTACTTTTTATCTGTAGAAGAGGCAGAAAATTTCTATCAAAAAAAACAAACCCACCCCAAGGGCCCATTTTTTTAAACCCCTTTTACCTTGATTTAGTCATAAAAAAACCAGCGGACGGGAATTTGTTTGGGTTTTTTAAAATTTTCCAATTTTTTTTAATTTATTTTAATATTTTTTTGCTGGGTCAATAAAAAGGGGTGACCCCGGATGACCCATAAGGGCCCTTTACAAATAGGTTTTTTTAATGCATTTTTCCCCAATTAGTTTAGGGTGGGTTTTGGCCAGCATTTTTCCTTATGGGGAAAAACCTTTCCACAGTCGGGGGGGTTGGGTTTTTTTTGTTTTAAACCCAGGGGTGGTATTTTTCCCCCTAAAAACACATTGCAAAAGTTTTTTAATTTTGGGTTAAGCGTTTGGGGAAAAACCAGGATTCTTTTTCCCTTTTTTGCCAGATTTAATTTTTTTTCCACTCTTTTTGGGAATTACTTTTTTTGTTTTTTAAAATAATAGCAGATAGATTCATTTTAGGCCGGCCCCATGACTGAAGTGGGAAAAGGGAAAAAGGGTTTATTTAGGGGGGGTTTCATTTTGTGGTCTTTCTCAATGCATGCGGGGTTTTGGAATGGGTATTGGGGTTTTTTCTGTAGAAAGGGTCTTTTTTTATCAAATGGGCTTCTTTTTGTCGGGGGTTCAAACCCCGGGGGGGTTTTTACTGGGGGATTGCTTAAAATTTAAATTGTTTTTTGCCCTTGCCATTTGTTTTTTTTTAATATGGTTTTTGTAGTCAGAGATATTTTTTTGCCCCCAAAAAATTATTCAAAAAACCCGGGTTTTTTTTTTTATAGGCTTTTTTTTTTTTTGGTTTTCTTTTCCCTTTTTTCCACACAAAAGGGGTCATTTTTTTTTACAGGAGGGAATGGATAAACCAATTATTTGAAAAGTAAATTGAATTTCTAACTATAAACTAGTGGGAAGTATATGCCTTAAATTTTTAAAAAATGTTAAAAAAATTGCAAATCAGGCCCTTTAAGAACTTGCGGGGTTTTAAACCCTTAAAATTATGATAATGTGTTCTGAAGTACTCCCTTTATTTTATAAGAGAGAGAAAATCAATTATTAAAACAGTGAATTGGGTTTTGAAAATTTTCTAGCTGGGGGAGAGTTTTTCAAGGTCAGTATACTCCTCTGGGCAAACTTGCAGGGGACCCTATTTTCTTTTGGATGGGAGCAGGGCTATTTAAAACCTTATGGGGGCCCCCTTAGAGCGTGCACTTGGTCCCCCCAAGAAAAAAACCATCAAGGAACACATATACAATATATGCAACACCGCCCTATAGAGACCCCTAGTGGGCAGCCCCCAATGGGCCACGACCACATACAATGATACCCACTGATTAACAGAGATGCAAAATAACACCTAAAACGGAAAAGTCCCATTATTTAGACATTTTTTTGAATCTTCTTTTTTTCCCTTTTTTTTTATTGGTCTGCCGCCATAGACTTTCTCCCGGCCCCAACTATCCCCGAGAATTTTTTTTCACGCAAAAATTTAGGGAAACCCCACTTTATCAGCACTTTTCCAAAAAATTCCTACCCCTTTGTTGGGTACCCCCCCATTAAAAAAACAGGGATAAAGTTGCCCACCAAAAAGTTGGTAGGTATATAGACCCTCAATAGGTAGGTATACAAGCCCACTATATGCAGATATGCTGCCCCCTGTAGGTGGGTTTAAAGCCCCTTTTTAAGAAGGTATACAGCCCCTTAGGGACAAGTTTAAAAATGTTTCCCCGTTTGGGGTATACACCCTGTAGGTCAATTAATATGCGCCCCCCGTAGGTAAAAACTGCCCCCCGTAGGTAAAATATGCTCCTGTAGGTACAAGTACTCTAGGGCATCTTTAATAGTATATAAGCCCCCCCTTTTGTACAAGAATAACTGCCACTTGTAGATAAGGGCCCCTTTTTGGGTTTTAGGCCCTATTTGGGGGAAATGTCCCTTGTAGGTTTCAGAACCACTGAGGGTTTTAGACCCCCTTAGGATATAGCCCCCTGTAGGAATAGCCCCCCTTAGGTTTTTAGGCCCCCTTTTTAAGTAACCCGCAGTAGGATATAGACCTCCTGTAGGATATAGGTCCTTGTAGGCTATAGCCCTCTTTGTAGGATACAGGCCCCCAAATTTATGGCCCTTTTAGGTTATTTAGCCCCAGTGGGTTATAGCCCCCCTGTAAGTTTTAAACCCTCCACCCGTGGAATTTGGCCCGTAGTTAGGCCCCCCTGTAGGTAAGCCCCCCCTGTAGGTTATTATAGCCCCCTGATGTTATTGTCCCTGTAGGTTTATTAGCCCCCCGAATTATAGACCCCCTTTAGGCGATAGGCCCCCTGTAGGTTATATCGCTCCTGTAGGGGTTTTAGCTCCCGTAGGGTTATAAAAGCCCCCTGTATTATACCCCCTTTTAGCTTTTTTTGCCCCCCGTAGGTTTTAGCCCCCCAAGGTTTTAAAAGCAAAAAAACCCAGTAGGTATAGCCCCCCCTGTTTTGGTTAAGGCCCCTTTGGGTATAGCCCCCCGTGGTTATAAAAAACCCCCCTTTGGGATATAAAAAAAATATTAAAAAACATTACTCACCTCTCCTTGCTCCCTGCTGGGGACCTCACTCCAGGAGTTGGTTTCTGGTGTGAGCGAAGTGACGCCATCACGCTGCCTACATCGGGACATGGCTCCCGGGTTTCCTAGGCCGGAAGCCTATGGGCTGTGTGCCTAAGAGATACAGCAGTGAGGGGCCCCCCAACCGGGGACCCATGCAAGGGGTTGAGTCACGCCTGGGGGAGGGGGAGGCTGCCCCGGGGGGAACCCCCTGTGTGTGAACCCCCGGGCAACCGCCTACCCAGCCTAATGGAAAAGACGGCCCTGGATGGGAGGGAGGTAGAGACTAATACATCCTTAAAAATATTGCCATGTAGTATCTGAAATGGCAATATATAGTGCCAGATTAGTGTCCAATACAATGTGCCTTATTTTATAGTGTCTGTATTATACACAGTGTAGTCATATTATTATGACCACTTTCTAATTTTGCTGTCAGCCGTGCCTAGTTCATGAAGTAAGGCACATGTCATGAGCTGGCTTAATGGGTATATAAGCTACAAACATATCCCTTGTTGTTGTCATAGCTAATAGCTATGACTTACCAAAGTTGCAAAAAAGGGATGATTATTGGCTTTTGGACCAGAGGTGGCAGTATTTTTAAACTGTGTATTTTGTGAACTGTTCACTGATGCTGTGGTGAAAGTTTTTCATCAGTGAACAAATAGCACCAAATGGAAACTGCAGAACACCACCTTCCATTGAAATGACAATGTGAACATCGACTATAAAGATGTGGTAGGGTAAGATCGACCAGCTTTGGTAGAGCAGCTCACTGCCAAAATTAACCTGAGGGCTATACCAGATGTGTGTCTAGAACAACAGTTCAACTAACCCAATTGCATATAGGTCTCAGAACCAAAAGGATGGTCACTTGCACCTTTGCTAACAAACTTTAGTCTGTTAGGAGGTCTAAATCTCCACATTAACAGAAAAGGCTTCAATTTCTCTTGTTGTCGGATTTGGACCTCCACTAATTGGTAAAGGGTTGCCTTCTCCAATGAGTTACATTTTCTGCTTTCTCAAAAGGATGGACATTGACGTTTCAGGTGAGAAACACCAGAGAACAAACATCCGTCAACTATTGCAGGAAGAACATACGTTGCTAGTGGCAGCATTATGGTCTTTGAAAGGTTTTTTTTATGGCATTTCCTGGACTCACTTTTTCATTGGACACTTTCAGCTGATTTGGGTATGAATCTATCCTTGCAGAAGGTTATGACCAAAGCTTCCAAGTTTTAACCCCACAATTCTCCACACTTGAACCAAATTTAACATCTGTGGGACTAACTCAATTGTCATGCTCTCTCTATGCATCCGCACATCCCGTCTTCCAGCAGCTGTGGGATGCAGTCAGCATGGCTGCAGATACCTTTGACAACCTACCAGGACCTGGTGTCCCTTCTGAGTCACTCCCAGCCCGTCTAGCTGCTGTCTGTGCTGCACATGGCGGTTATCCTATTATATTATCTGGTGATAATACTATGACTCGACTGGATATTACCACACAGTAAACACATTTGAGGGCCAGTCAGTACCCAAATATACTGCTACATTGTGCTCAGATAATAATGGTGTGAAGTCCTAATACAATAATATCACACTAAGCTCCACAATTTATTTTAGACCATGGTGGGGCAGTGTTGTGTCCGCTACTAATGGTGGAGGCTTCATTACTAGTTTACCTTTTGTTTATGTTATAAATTAGACCAGAACACCATCAAAACTGTTGTTTTTTGTCAAACAGTAATGTAACTGGAAAAACTAGCAGGACAGAATATGAATGATAGGATGGACCTAAAGTTACTAGTGATGTTTGTACATTGGGGGAATATTCCTCAATATGCATCAGAAATGTACTAAGCAATGATCCCTATTCTGCTTATATTCCATAATAATTATTTAATATTCCTAGAAGCTCTATGTCTCAGGCAATTTAGCCCAAAAAATATATATCTAGAAAACAAATAAGTCACAGTTAACTGTATAATTACTCCAAGAAAGCTTCTTGGCATTTGACTCCTAAAGGTTTTAATGAGACTAAACAGTGGTTGGCACTGACATCTGAAATTAACTTCTGCTCTTACTCTTTTCAAACATATTATTGAGGACATGTTTGTGTTACTGTGTTATGAATTAATATGACCTAGTAAATTATATAATTATCTGCAAATATAGATGACAGAGGAGCCACTAGAAGTATTTACAGCACCTTTGTACTGCCATTTATCTGAATAGGTGGCATGCCAATCTGTTCTAATAAGGAGTGATTGTGGCGATTGAGAGCTGCTTGGAATAATGAGAGTGGTGCTGCACATTTTTTCTTCTGGCTGGGCTTTATTTTATGGCATTAACTGTGTTCAACCTCCTTATATAAAGCATTAATGTTATTTTTTTTATAACCAACCCCTAGCACTTTATACCAGTTAAGAACCGATGTAAAAGCATATGACTGTTTATAACCTATATAGTAATAAGGGACAGGATTAATTTATTAAGCACTCAAGAACAAAATGGAAAAATGTATTTATCACACAAGGGGTTAATTAAGTGTTATCTCTATGTTTAAAGGGTTTGTATCCTGGTGTACACCTGAATTACACTTCAGGTTCTAAGTTGGGAGACTTCAGCTGGTAAGGTGAAAGCCTAGCGGTGACCACTGTGCATCAGATGGGATGGCATAGGAAGGAACACATATGATGGCGGTGGTGTCCACTTGCTTTAGTCAATTCAAACCCAACCCTCTGACCAAGAGCCTTCCCCAAGAAACCCACAACACATGGTTTTGGATGGAATTAGCCACATGAGCCACTTTATTAAATAAAATTAAACATATTGAAAACCAACACAAATATATAAATATATCACAATCCCAAAAAGGTATAGAAGGTCCACAATTCCCCAAAGATTATTCCACAAGGTTCCAGAGACATTAGCTAACCAATTACCTCAGTTACAATTGACTCAAAGGCACCAAATGCTAGTTAACCGGGCTCACTTAACCACCACCCTGGGAAGTCCAGCCCCTGTGTGTGCTCTTTCCCACCACAAAAACCCAGCCTTCAACTTCGAGGACCCTCCTAACTATCACCCTGCTGTTACAAAAATGAACCACACCATTAGCAAAAACCCATATTACCGAAATGAGCAAATAAAGGGTGAGAATGTGGGGCTTCTGCTGGAGATTTGTCCCACAAAATGACCACTCGCCTTCAGTCGATACCCTCATATCAAACCCAACCCTGTCTCTAAACCCACCCAACTGTTGCTGTCACTACCCTCCTATTCCTCCTATCCCATCATGTTGGCCTCACCATAGGCTTTACCTCTTAGTTTGGTCTAACAGTCAATTTGCAATTGTTAAACCACAAAAGCTTTATTCGTCGGAGGCACTTATAATCTGTGAACATATATACAAAGTTCAGTAAGTGTAATGACTGTAACAGAGAGGCACAATACTTGGTTACATTGAATATAGGCTGGTAGCTCTAATGTGGGTTACTCACAGACATAGGGTGACAAGTATGAATTTTGGTGCCCAGGCACCAATTTTTTAGCGCGCTTTAGTAGCGTAAAATGTGCCTGAATCTATGAACTTGAAGGTCATAGATTTAGCGCTTTCTAGCTCCAAAGCGACAATTCTGGCTCAGGTAAACCACTTTTAAAGTAGTCTACCTGTTCCAGCCGTAATGTGCCTGGATTTGCCATTCAAAACTCATAAGCGTGTAGCTTTGTAAGTTGTAGTGCGACCCGCCTCCAGCACGCCCCCCGTTCTCAGGCGTATTACAAAGTGCCTCGGACGCTTTGTAATGCGCCTAATATTGGAGTGCGCCTGTTTAAAAATATAGCGAACAGGGCTGCGTTAGTTTTTTGGCTAAAGAGATGCCTGACTTCTGCTGCAGCCCCATTCATACATGTGGCCCATAATGCTTAGGTTCTTGCTCAAAGATGTACTCTCATTCACTGTCTCTTGGCCCTTGTCACTGACTTTTATCAGAGACTCAGACTTGTCACTTTAATAGACACTCCACTGCCCATCACTCTCACTGCCCACTCGAGCCTCCAGTCAGCAGTCCTCACAGGTTCTGGGCTAAGCAACCTACAACTCATTTAGCCAGCCCAGTATCTCTGAGATCACCATTTTTCCACTGCCGACACTGCAGCTGCTGGTCACACAGGCCATACACTCCAGCTATACAGCCTGGTAACACAAATTATTTTGGCTGGTAACCTGCACTTTTTATGTGGGCACTAGGATTTTAACCTCATCCTGACAGTTGGTCATAACAATATAGCTTTTTCCTTCCCGCCTTCCAAGAGCCATAATTTTCTTATTTTTTCATCTTCCTAGGCTTATAATGGCATTTATTTTGCAGGACAAGATGCATTTTTTAATGATATCATTAGCCGTACCATAGAATATACTGTGAAACCGCAAAAAAATTCTAAGTGGGGTGAAATGTGAAAAAAAAAATTTGTGTGAGTTTTGTTTTTATGGCGTTCAATCTTCCATATAAATTAAAATGAGGCATTATCTGTATTCTGCAGGTTGATGCAATTCCAGAAATATCAAATATGTAGGGTATTCATAATGTTTTTTTCGTGAATACAAACATACACTTTTTGTTACATTTGTGCTGCAGTGCCATTTTCTGCAGCCAATAACTTTTTTGATATTCCATTTATAGACCTTACTGGTTTGGCTTAAATCCCTTTCATACAATAACTACATCCAATAGAGTGTGCTGTGGAGCTCTTCAGCTCTTTTCCCAGAAGCCTTTGCTTTAGGCAAAACAGTCAGTGAGGTCTGAAAGGCGAGTAAATCCTCACACCAACCAATTTATTTGTGCCTCTCCCGAAAGAGAGATATTCCCCCTACCTATGGACCTTAGTAATGGGGCATTTTTTGAGGCTAAAGTGTGCTTTTTATTGGTACCATTTTAGGCTACTTTTTGATAGCTTATTTTCCAATTTTTAGGGGATGTGAAGTAACGCTATTTTGGCATTTGGAATTCCTTTTCTTCTATGAAGTTCAGCATACGGGATAAACAATGTTTTAATAGATCAGACTTTTACAGACGCGGTAATAAAATTACGTGTTTTTTTTAATTTGTGAAATGGCAAAAGGGAGGAGTGATTTGAACTTTTAATGTTTTTCAATCATTTTTTAAAACTTTTTTTTCCACAATAGTATTGAGTCCTCCTAAGGTACTTGACCACTGGAGGTCAAAATCATCAGTAAACCCTTCTGCATTGTTTAAACAATGCAGAAGGGTATACAAAGATGTCAGTTCTATTAATTCCTGCATGACAGCTATGGAGGTCTTCATAAGGCTTCAAGCTACCATGTTATCATATCAGCACCCCATGATGCCTGGGTGCCAAGAGAAGTGAAAAGCGATGCATGGCACAGTTCCTAAGGGCTTGTCCCCACGGCAATGGTTTTCAGTCGGTTTTACAGACAGTTTTTCGTATTTAGAAACGATCTGTAAACTGACAATCAGCCTTTTACATTGACTTAAAAAGAAAATCCGTGCAGCAGTCTACACTGCATGGATTTTTCGCCAGGCAGTTTTTGACACCACTGATGTTCCTAAAAACTTAGAACACGTTCATTCTTCTGTCTGGTTTTTGGGCAGAACATGAACATGTGGGTGTGAAGGAGAACGGCTTGAATCCGCAAACCACGAGATATTGGTTGGTATTGTGTAATGACACCCAGCTGCCTTTACACACACACACACACACACATATACACACATGCACACAGACATATACACACACACGTACACATACACACACATACTCACATATACACACACACATACACACGCACACATATACACACACGCACACAGACACATGCACACATATACACACACGTACACATACACACACATACACACATATACATACACACACATATACACACACATAC
This sequence comes from Phyllomedusa bahiana, assembly GCA_025379985.1. Taxonomy (NCBI): domain Eukaryota; kingdom Metazoa; phylum Chordata; class Amphibia; order Anura; family Hylidae; genus Phyllomedusa; species Phyllomedusa bahiana. The sequence continues at coordinate 9,529 of JAODAL010028869.1, read as the reverse complement.
ACACACACACTAACACACATACATACATATACACACACACTTTATTGCAATTGTTTTATACTGTGTGATGATATTTCCGACTCACTGTTATTATGAAGATTTGTCTATTCACTGTATCTGGAATTGAAGTTGATTGTTTACTGATTTTGATATATGCACATAATATGTTGAGAACATGTATTTTTTACACTTTGTATGACTGATACATTGTAATTGGATTGAAACATTCAAATCCCCTATGCACTTGTACACTTTGCTTGTGAAAGGCTCTATTGAGGAGGTGAAACTTTGGAGGATGGACATGGGTGAATAAAATTTATGGAAATGTATATATTTTTTGGATGCGCTGCTTCATATCACATTTTTTTTAAAGAATTGGGGAAGGTTTTTGATCTGACTTTCCGGAGGGTCCACTCTCAGTACATTCAATTAGGATTTTCAGGTTTGTATTGCATGACATTGGTTAAGATTTACAGTGTATGTTTGGTATGCAGCAGGGAAACGTGTAGAATTTGTATGGGGGGTCTGCTGGTACTTGCAGTCCCACACAGTAGAGCTATAGTCATGATAGCTAGAGTGGATCTCAGGCTTTGGGGTACATTCCTAGTGTACACACACATATTTTTGTGCAATAGAGGTGGGGGGGATGTCTGATGTGAGTCTCTGAACCCTGGGGCAATCCGAGTAGAATATGCTTAGCGTATGGCAAAGAAGCACCTGTGGTGTTCAGTTCAGAATGAGGCAGCCAGACATTAGTTGCATAGTAGCTCTCAACAACAGTCTCTAGTTTACAGTAGTAGATAGCATTCATGAGGAGAGACCCCCGTGTGAGTTGACTGGCAGTGAAAAGCCTATGTGGGGGAATGTTAGCAACACAGTTCACTCTTCTAGCTTTGACTAGATTGAATATTACACTGGTTAGGAAATCTTCACCTGTTAGCTCACGTTGGGCAATATGAAAATGTCTCATGGATAATAAGCGACAGTGTCCTATGGCAGGATGCCGGTCTGGTGAAGATGTGATGTGTTAGCCACAAAGCTCTGGTCCAGGTCAGAGGCCTGACTAAGGTACCAGATGTACAAAGGGGTTGTGTGTCAGCTTCTCCACTCTGTTTGGATTCACTCCTTTTGCAGAGACAACAAGGTACAGGATATTTCCCTAGCAAGTCCTGTAATAGTTACTGGGAGAGTGAAGCAATTCACAGGAGTCCATGGTATCTCCATATGCTCCCAGGTAGGATGACGAGGAAGGCTTTTGGCCTAGCTGTAGTTAACTGGGAAAGGTTCATATGCACACCGCAGGTGCTGGCAACTGTGCACTATGACCCTGACTGAACCAGTCTAAACTGCTTACAATGAGCACTAACTGAATGCCAGCCTTCTGCTAAGCGAGAGGTGTGATTATAAACGCTCCACCCACATGGTCTTGTACCTTCCAGAAAGTTCTGCCCTTAAGGTCACTAGGCTAATTACAGCACAGCATATACAAATAAAAAAGGTGCAGAGAGCAATTAGCATAGACAACCCAGAGTAGAGTAAGGAGATGAAAGGACATTTTGCTATTACCGGAACCTTAAGAACATAACTTGTACTGGGACACCACATATGTATTGAATTAACTGAGATTCAACCAAGTCTGTTATGTCATTGTATCTGGAGTTTATTACAAAGAGCATTATCTATGATGAGATAGAGGAAAGGGTTCTTTATTCCGTGGTTATACATTTTCTCAGTCGAATGCAGTGTTTCTCAACTCCAGTCCTCAAGACCCACTAGCAGGTCATGTTTTCAGGATCTCCCACAGAATGCACCGACAATAATAATATCACCTGTGCAGAATCCAATGCCAATAATGATATCACCTGTGCCATACTGAGGAAATCCTGAAAACGACCTGTTGGTGGCCCCTGAGGACTGGAGTTGAGAAACACTGGTCTAATAGCTCATTTGGAATTTCTAATGGTCCAGAAGACATTACACTGCATGTGACACCATGAGCAAGAGCCTTGTTTGTAGTAGTAATCATTGGACATGTGCTTTATCCAAAAAAAATAGTTCCAGGTAATCGACCCTTGATGCTCTTGTAGTATACTTTTAAGTAATCACTTAGAGGCTTATCAAACCTTACTATAAGGTTATTTGCCAGAAGGAGTGGCTGTCAGATGGGAGTTGCTCCACAAATTGTGATTGGCAAGGGAGTTGCTCTCCTGGCAACCACATAAATAGATCATAAGGTATCCTCTAGATACCTGTCTTCCTCAGTTGTGCATCCTTTCGGCTAAGAACATATGGATATTCAAAGGCTAACACCATCACAAGTTTTTTGATACATTCTACAACAAATTGTCCATCTGCAAAGATGATAACCTGTTATTTTAAGGTTAAATGGCAGATTGTTTTATGTAGTATACATCTCTGGTAATGTTTCCATGTTTTCATATAAATTTTACAAATGTCCTGGAACAAGCAGAAGTTTGGCATAAACATTGGTACTAGTGCACCCCAAGCTGTGATACATTGTTTTCTTTGGCAACTAAATAGAGGAAATAGACACCAAAAAATTATTTTGGAAAATGGCCGTTTCAGATTTAGTCCTTACTGTAATGCTAGAAAAAACAAACTCACCAAGAAGTATCCTCACAATCTTATTTTATTGTGAAAAGGTCATAGCCCATCTGTTTGTCTGCTGCTTCCAAGACAAATGATAGTGATATTATTTTTTAATTTTAACCCAGTAAGAGACACAGTATTTTTTTTATTTTGATTTACTAGGGGAATCTAATTCCTTCCAGATGCCCTGCTAAGGCATAATACTGCACACTGCATGGGGGATTATTACTGATAATACGAAATGGCTTTAATGAAAGTTTGAACTTCGGAGGCATGGTTAAATTATGCAGGAATAAAAACATGCCAGATAACTATACATAAAGTAAATGTATGCATCAAATGTAAGTACCATTGCATGAAGTTTAATTATTATACACTTTTTCTTCATAGGATGTGTCTACCCCAAAATGGAATGTCCCTAGTTTCTTACAACTTATCTTTGAAATTTAATTATTTTCCCCTAAACTATCTATGGGTAGATGTCAAGATTAGAATGTAAAAGAAGAGAAGGGTCCAGGTTGGAGACTAGATCAATCATTTGGAAAAACTTTTGCCCTAATACTTTTTGCACGATAACCAGATGTAATGGTCAGTTAGAATAGAGGACATTCAAGTCAAGATCATTCTGTTTTGTGAATGTAGCATTCATAGATAGTGTTGAGCTAAAAAGTAAAAAGGTCTAGTTTGATTAGAACTTCGAACCTTTGTGAGTTCGGTTCGAAGTTCTATTCGAACTCGAACTTTGAACCCCATTAAAGTCTGTGGGAGTAGATGTTCTGGTTAATTTTTATACCTATACATGTGAGGAGAAGCTGGAAATAAAATCCATAACAGTAAATTGGATACTTGTAACAACTTAGTGAAGAAAATTTGGCTCTAAGAGTGACAGAAAAAAATTGAGAGGCTAAAATACTTCATTTCTTTCAATGACTAACTGAAATGATGAGGACAGCTTGTAAGCAGGGACGTAGCTATAGGAGGGGTAGCGATAGCAGCTGCTGTGGGGCCCTGCATCCTGAGCGCGCCTAAAAGCTCCTTTGACACATAGGAGATTTGGAGATGGTGTGTTATACAATTGCTGAACCCCCAAAACTGCAAAAACAGAACTTTTGGGCACTGAGTATGATTTAGCAAATCCAAGCACTCTGTATAGTATATTCATGTAAATGAGAGTTAGGCGTTATATGAGCCTGCAAATGTTGCCAAATAACTGCTTCTGGATGTGAGAAAGATGCAGCCAGGCATACCAAACTAACTAACCATTGCTGTCTATGGAGAAAAAAATGCTATCTAACTAAGAGCAGTCTGTACAGTACAGAGAGTGAACTGGAAATGGTGTCCCCAAGGCAATACTGTGAAATATATATAAAATGATCATGTGATTTAACAGCCAATGAGAGCCCTGCACCTCGAAAAGCCGCTGAAAACGAACTGAAAATGGCGTGTCGAACTAGAACTAGAACATTACTCAAACAAACAGTGAAATGTTCGATTTTAGTTCTAAAAATTCGAGAAGTTCTACTAGAACTTAACTTTTCTAGAACAGTTTGATCCACACTATTTATAGAAATAGCACTATTGGTCTGTAACTAGAACTGTAATATGTTGGAGGTAAAAGCTGGCTTATGATTCTTGTGATCATGGAGTGCAAAATAGTTAATTAATTATGTAGTTACATAGTATGGTTGAAAAGAGACATATGTGCATTGTTTAAATAAGGTTGGGGAAAGATGTGGATGGATATAAAGCCATGAAAAGAATAGCATGTGGTTAAGCCATGATTCATAAAGCGGTTGTCTCACCATGTTTTTTTACAGAGCCAAAAGCAGCTTCAGATGCATGCGTGTTGTCTCTTCCAGAATATGCTGTGGTTGGTCCTATAGCATTAATTAGTATATCAGTTGCATATTCACAGCTCTTCTAATTGCACTGACATGACTGCAGGAGATATAATCTATAGTGCAGAGGGCTACAAAGCTCAAAGTAATCAATCAAAAGTAATTAATCTATTTTGTTTGTTAGGGATAACACTCTGTTTTCAAGCTGCCAGCAGTCCTGAGGTGACGACCTGTTGTGATGTCACTCCATGCTATCAGATACGAAAAATAGCAGAGATAGCAGGACGATAACCAGAGAAATCTGTGTGCACTCAGAGTAGATAAAATCTCAAATCTCCTGACCAGGGAAAAATCAGAAGAGGAATGTATTTGAAAAAAGTCTTGATTTAACATTCCCCACATGCTGAAAGCTAATCTTTGTAGTGAGGCAACCCATTTAAGTCAACATGATGCATTGTACTTAATATAGCCAGTGAAAATTAACTGTAATATATAGTCCTTGTGAAAAGAGTTCACAAAAAAGGGTTCGGAAATAAATCATATTATATACTGTTTTGCATGTTTGGAGCCAGACCTTGATATCTCCATTTCAGTGCTACTATCTCTATTAGCAAAGTTCTTAGACCTCAGTAATAAAAATATCCAAATGTCCTGGCAAGTTTCTGTGACAAGAAACAGACATCAGGCCTAAACAAATCTCCAGTTTAGAGTTGTCCCAGACTCTTTCATGAAATAGAGTTTCAAGTTGAGATGATGCCAAACTGGGACAAATTACTTCAAATAAAGCAATACACAAAGCTTTGCTGAATGACCAAAACTTTCGAAAGTTGCAAACCAGACACTTTTGTGGTTGACCGCGGTCAATTTTGGAGGTGGAATACTTGACCACAAGGATGAAACTGATCACCTCATCCTGTGCTGTAGCAAAAGGATTTCCTGATAATGTGGGAACAGTCTTGTATATAACTAGGATCATCACATCGAGATGCCAACCACTACTGACCAAAGCCACAGCGGCACAAAGCAAACAAACAAACCAATAGGAAAGAAAACACAGTGTGGTCAGAAGCTCATGTAATTTAAGAAAACCATGTCTGCAGCCTGGACAAGAGCAATGAGCTTAGAATACTGACTGTCCAAAGAGGTCAACCCAGCACTTGCTGAAATGATTTCATGATTTAAGATGATCTCCCTTTAAAACTAAAGAAAAAAATGACCAAACAAGACCAGACAAGTTGGATGTTAAAGGTATTGACACTTTGGATAGTTCCTGCATGTTAGAAAGGTCCCTTGAAATAAATTAGTCTGATAACACAGTATACCCCTGCTGGGATCCCCAGTGATCAACTGTAATTTGAAGGAAACCTTGCAGTTCCTATTCAATTTTATTGCAGCGCCACCAAACGGGAAATTGGCTATTACGCAGTGCCAACTCACATCAATAGGATCTGCAATGCAGGACAGCAACTCCAGAGTGAGAGAGGTTATTTGTAAATGTTATTCACTCTGATAAAGAGATGATAGACAGGTGACACCTCCATTTATCAACTTAACATTCCTTAAAATGGAACACAAAACTAGACAACCCCTTCAACCATTATCAAGGACACCGTGGCTTCATGTCACCCAAATCTACTAGAGCCCTCAATTATTAATCTCCCTAGTTATGTGGTGGTCTATCATTACAAAATTAGAAAGAGGTGCAAATAGAAGGATATAAACATTAAAAGTGTCCTACCATTTTACTACTATGGAATTGAGGTTCATCACTTTCTAGATGCTGACTATCCTGTAGAACCTCGAAAAATTTCAAACATATCCATACTGCATTGATTTTTTCTATTACAGCTCTTTCTCCTTTCCCTTCTCTGAGTGTTATAGGTTTCAGCAAAGGGGAAAAGGCTATACACAGTGTGGGAAAAATCATGTAAGGAGGACACACAGACTATAATTAGTGAGGAAGGCACATACAAAGCAGTCTGCATGAGGAGAACCAGTTAGACAATGTACAAGTGTACAGAGAAAGCAGAGCGAACTCTAGGGGAGACATGTATGAAAACTGTCTAGGTCTAAAACTTTGTTGCCTATAGCAACAAATCAGATTTTCTCTTAAATTTTTTTCTAGTACTATATGAAATTAAAGGGGAGCTCTGATTGGTTGCTATGGGCAACAAAGAAAGTCTTAGACCTAGACAATTTTTATACATGATGCCCTAGGTGTCACGGTGAAGTTGTGGATCCTCGAATCAGCTACAAGTTTTGCATAAAGGCACTCCAAGAAGTGAAGTCTAAGGAGCCCCCTTTACCCTCAACCCCCACAAGGGGGCTTGGACTCCACAGCAGGGAACTCCCAGGTTGCTACCCCCCAATGTGGTCAATCATATTTAAGGGTTTTCTCACCATGCAGTTTCACAGTCCCAAACAGCTTTTTTTTTCACTTTGGTCTTGTAAGGCTGTGGGTGTTTCTATAGCAGTGATTAGCATATTTAGCTTCTCTTTAACTAGCTGAGACATTACAAAGAGAGAGTGTGCAGGAGAGTTAATCTTCAGTAAACATAGCTACAAAGGTAAAACAATTGCTTATCTGTTATGCGACCGGTATTTGCACTGTTTTGTGGCCGTCCCCATGGCCGCGGGGGGGGGCGGCTTTTTTCCGCGATGAGTGGAGAAAAGCCCTCCCCCTTCACATTGACGTGCACTGATTCCATCCAAAAACTGGACGAAAGAATGTGCAGGTACAATGTTTTGTGGGCGGACCGCAGGCAGCAAAACCGCTGGACGGAAAACCCGTGCAGTGGGGACTGCTGCACGGGTTTTCCATACAGCACCATTGTGCTTGTTTTCAACCGGTTTTTCAGGCGGTCTGAAAAACCGCAAACCTCCTGAAAAACCGTCTGAAAACCCGTGCCGTGGGGACATGCCCTTACTGGTCACTTAAAAAGGATCTTGATATTGCAGGAGGCCTCTGTATAAAAAAAACAACAAAGCATATGTACAGAATCAAATTCTATGGGACTGAAGGAACTCTCTTCTATAATCCCCAAAAATGAATCTATCATCTTATATTTTTCCTATTTAAAAAATTTGAATTAAAAAACATTCATGTTATATTTTTATTGTACTGTCTATATTGTTCTATTTTCTTTACTTTTCAGGTGCTGAAACAGCAGTTACAGAAATTTGTTTTACATAAGGTACCTAGATGTAATAAATCTAATCAAAAAAGGACTGAATTTCTATAGAAGTGTGTTGTGGGCATGCTCTGTGACATTTCCATAGGTCTATGTAGGGAGGGTTTTAGTGGAAGAGGCAGAGGCTCTTGGGCCCCAATGCAAAAAAGTGAAATTGGGCTCCCCAGCCATGTGTTAGTTATAATACTGGTGTCTTCCTATGTGGCAGGACGGCTTTTGGGCCCCCTCAGGCCGCAGGGCCCAATAGTGACTGCTACCTCTGTAGCACCCCCTGTAGCTATTCCCCTGGGAAGAAGTAATACCTTTCATTAAAATCCTGTCTTCTGATAAGAATATAATGGCTCACTCATCAGTGTGAAAATGGTCATATTTCAAGTGGTATTAAAAATGAAACACGACACTACATTAAAAAATGTTTTACAGTTGATTTTAATTAAGAAGCAAAAAAAAAAAAAACTATTGTAAACCACCCTTCTTTGTGTGTCTCTGGAAGGAAAGTGGCTACCTGGGCAGTATGCAGCTCAAGTCATGTTTCCCCTTTCTTTTTATTAAAACCTTATTTTAGTTGGTTTTTGCATTGTATACAGGGATTATTGCCCTTTATACTAAGTAAATATATAGAGTAGGGGACCAGCTGACAGGTTCCCCGTAACACAAACTGATGAGGCTTTTCGGAGTAAAGTCAGTTCAGTGCTTTTAAAAAAAAATTTAATTGGATTTAAAGTTAGATTGGTTTGGTGTAATACTAGGTAGGAACAATTAAAGTGAATAGGAGAGCCGTTCATCAAAGTTAAGGCTGATCTATCGTGAATACATTTAGCCAATTCCCTGGATGGTCATATGTAACATTAGTCTCCATTCATCGGCCTTAAAGCTTCTTCACTTGTGCCTGCTGAATACACATCCATTCTATGGGAATTAATGAATATTTGTATTTCTGTCTACATCAGTGTCCTGTAAGTGTTTGAGGGGTGAAGGGGCAAACTAAATGGCTTAGGAAAAGAGGGTTGTTGAAGTCAAAACTACAGGCATCAAAATAATAAAAGAAATATGAGCAAGATCACTGAGCATCATATATAAGAAACAGTGAAGACAAAAATGGAGCTGCTGCCCATAGCAGCAGTGAGATGATTTCTAATTTCTATGGAGAAAAAAGTGAGTTTTAGACCAAAACCATTTCATACATGTGGCCCTAAGGGGTTTGATAAATTGAAACATATCTGATACATGTCATTAGAGGCCTCTACGTTAATAGAGGGGGATATCTCGTTTGAGATCTCCCTCAATCAGCTACAACAGAAAACAGCTGCATACGAAGTGTTTTTCTTTCTGGAGAATCTGGCACGTTCATGCTTACACAACCTGCTTCTACCTCAATCAAGCAGTCACCACTCCTTCCTGCTCCCCTCTCAATAGGCCCTACGGGGAGCATATAACCTGACACCTCATTGAGGTGACTGGCCATCTTAAAACACAGCAGAAGACAATAAAAGCCCCACTGCTACATGGAAGAAGTTGAACAGGTGAAGATTACTGATAAACAATCAGTCACATACCTATCAATGAGGGGGGCAATTGCTTAGAAAAAACTGCACCTTGGATAAGAACCAGCGTACACCAGAATGCACAAAAGCCACAGCACCATACAGGGGAGATTGCTGAAGTGCAAAATTGCTGATGGGCAATCACTCACATGCCTACTTTCTGTGAGAAGTAGTGTTGAGCGATTTTTATCGACAAAGTTGAAATCGGCAATGTTTTTATGGTGATCGAAATTTCCAGATCATGCGATAATTAAGGTTAAAATCTGTGCATCATCTATTAAGATCGCGCCTTTTTCGGCGCTTCCTGTAATTTTGGCGGCCCGCAAATGAAATTCAAATAAACAGG
>JAODAL010028868.1:40000-52603 GCA_025379985.1 Phyllomedusa bahiana | reverse complement strand
CCTGAGGCCCTGCCCATCTCAACGCCCCTGGGGGCCCCTGCCCATCTTTACCCCCCTAGCCCTCACCACATTCCCACCCTGGGGGGGCCCTGCCCCATCTATTACCACCCCTGAGCCCGCCTCTTTTACCCCCCCTTTGACCCCCTGCCCCTCTATTCCCGCCCTGAGGCCCTCCCCACTATTCCACCCCTGGGCCCGCCCCTTAAACCCCCTGGGCCCCTGCACCATTTTTTACTCCCCCTACCCCTCACCATTATACCGCCCCGGGGGCCCCTTGCACATCTAAAACCCCCCAGGCCCCTGCCCCACTTTACCCCCCGAGGCCTGCAATCTATCCCCGCCCTAAAGCCCTGCACCTTTATAACCCCTGAGGCCCCCCCACTATTACGCCCCCCTGGCCCCCAAAAATCTATTATCCCCTGAGGCCCTGCACCATCTATTACCGCCCCTGAGGCCCTGCACCATCTATTACCGCCCCTGAGGCCCTGCACCTCTATTAAAACCCCTGGGCCCCTCCCCTTATTAACCCTGGGGCCCCTGACCACTTTTTAAAACCCCTGAGGCCCTCACAATTTTAAACCGCCCCTGCACCATCTATTACCGCCCCTGAGGCCCTGCACCATCTATTACCGCCCCTGAGGCCCTGCACCATCTATTACCACCCCTGAGGCCCTGCACCATCTATTACCGCCCCTGAGGCCCTGCACCATCTATTACCGCCCCTGAGGCCCTGCACCATCTATTACCACCCCTGACCCCGCCCATCTAAAAACCCGCCCGGGGCCCTCCCCATCTTTACCGCCCTGGGGCCCCCTGCACCATTTTTTACCCCCTGGGGCCCGCCCCCTTCTTTTACCCCCCTGAGCCCTTGACCATCATTACCCCCCCTAGGCCCTCCCATCTTTAACCCCCCTGAGGCCCTGCACCATCTATTACCCCTGAGGCCCTGCACCATCTATTAGTTTTCCCTGGAGTGTTCCTTCAAAAAAATCTCGTTTTTTTTCCATTGCTGATTCACCCATGGAATGAAAGTTTTCTGGTAAGTTTTTTCCTCTTGTCTTCCTCGGAGCAATGAATGAGCAATAGGGCCTCTTGCATGCGACGCTGCTAAACACTTGCTGTATATTTCCCCGCAGATTACATGTACAGCTCAAAGAGAGCTTGGCCCAGGATTTATCGCATTGCTGATTGGAGGCGAAGGATCCTTCTTACTGAACTATCTGTGGATATTAAAAATTGCCGACTTCCAGAGTGCAGGGAAGTTTAAATGCTAAAGTGCCACCTCCACTGGGGTTAATAAAGGTCTAGGAAAGAAAATGTGGGGCCCAACGGCACAGCGCCGCTGAAATTTTAATACGGAAAATCATTCTACGCCCTTGCAAAACGGGGCAGGTCCTGAGAAGCCGCGGCGCAGCCCCTGGATAGCGCTGATAAACCCCATGCTTCCTGCCTATGTTTTTTGGGCTCAGGTTCTTGTATCCTTATTTAAGCTTGTCTGAATCGTTCCCAATGGCCTCTTGAGGATTCTAATATTTTTGGAGGTGGACACGCTGGCATAAGGGGCCCCCCATTAAACCGTTTAACTCCTTAAAGGGGTTGTCTGATTTCAAAGCTTCTTTAGGATGCAAGAATGAAATAATGCTGCTTGTCTGTCATTCCTGGTCAACTGTCTGAAATTAGCTATAGCCCCCGATTAGACTTTGTAATTAGTTAATTCATGCATCGGGACCAGGGAAGTTTCTGAGTTAATAAACAGTAAATTTTACTGTTTTTGTCTGAAAGATAGAAAACAAACAACTCTCACTGCCTGAGTTCGTGCTGCTGCAGCCATATCCTTTGTGATGACATCACTCCCTGCGATCAGATAGAGCAAACAGCAGAGGGAAGGGGGATGTACACCGGTCAGTTACTTGGGGAACAAGAAAGCCCTCAGAAGGTGATAAAATCACTTGTAGTTCCTCAACAACAAAAAAAAATGAACAACGCAATATATTTGGAAAACGTCTTCATTTAGTGTTCCCTACATGTTGAAAGCTATTCTTTGTAGTGAGAGAACCCCTTTAAGCTGAACGCCTGAAAAGCACTTAAAGGAGTCGTCTCACTACAATGATTGCTGCTTTTTATGTTAAAGATCTTGCAAAAACAAGTCACTTTGCAATATGTGTCCATTACCAGTGTCCTACCTATTCCTAGATTTCCCCTCTTGTATGGGCTGCATCAGCTCCTCAGGTCGCTATAGCTACAGACCTGTTCAGTCTCTCCTGAAAGGCTGGCAGTGCTGGTTGCTATAGCTACAGACCTGTTCAATATCTCCTCTTAGGCTGCCAGCACTGGTTGCTATAGCTACAGACCTGTTCAGTCTCTCCTGATAAGCTGACAGTGCTTGTCGCTATAGCTACAGACCTGTTTGATCTCTTCTGATAGGCTGACTGTGCTGTTCGCTATAGCTACAGACCTGTCTGTTCTTTCCTGATAAGCTGCCAGCACTGGTTGCTATAGCTACAGACCTGTTTGATCTCTCCTGATAGGCTGCCAGCGCTGGTTGCTATAGCTACAGACCTGTTTGATCTTCCTGATGGCTCCAGCATGGTTTATGCTAAGACCTGTTCTATCTACCTGATGGCTGCCAGCACTGGTTGCTCTAGCTACAGACCTGTTCTATCTCTCTTGATAGGCTGCCAGCACTGGTTGCTATAGCTATACTTCAGCCTAGTAAAGACGCCCCTGAATTCAAAACGAAACCAAGAAAACAGAACTGAGGTGAGATGAGTCAATGTAGTGAGACAATACATGGAAATCCCTAAAGAAGCATCCATGCTATCTATCATACATGAAAAAAACTTTGAGATTCTTAGTTCACACGTTTTGATCAAAAAATGTTTAAGCCACCCCCCGACTTACAACGTGATCTCAGGTCGGGTGGTCCTACTCTATTTTTACCTCTCAATAGAGCCAAATTCAGACTTCTCATTGGGTCAACCGACCTCCATTATCCAGAGAGAAAAATAAAAGACACCAACCTTGAAAACATGCTGCACTGATATAACAGCCTGTGGAGGTGCAGGAAACCAAAATGGAGGCATCCCTTCCTCCCTATATAGATTAAAAGCAATATTGCCAAATACAACGTATAGTTCTGCACAAAAAGAAAATTTCTGAAAAACACAATGTGAACCTGGGTGCCACTGGCAGGGTTGCAGCATATATATATACATACACACACACACACAATGTTGTGAGACAACCCCTTTAATGACCAGCAAATTTTTTCAGTCTTTGCCTCCATACGTGTCAACAGTTATAACTTTTTTTAATTTTTCAATGACGCAGTTGTACAGTGTGAGGCCTCGTTTTATTCAGGACAAATTGTACTTTTTGGAGAAATAGTTTAAGTTCACTTATAAATTATTGCAATTTTTTTTCAGCTTTTTACATTTTTTTACACCATTTACATTTCACACTTAATAACTTGTTAGATTAATTCTACAGATTATTACAGTCATGTGGAGACCTAATATGTGTAGGTTTTTTTTGTGTATCGTATGCACAATTATTTTTACTAAATATTTATTTTCATTCTATTATTTATTTTATTTTTTCTACAATTTTTTATGTTTTTTAATTTAAAAAAAAAAAAAAATCCCATGAAGGGATAACTGTTTCATTTTTTTTTTAACACTTTGTAATATATTAGCATGTATGCTAAAACATTATAATCTGTGTCAGTCAGACACAGGCAGCAGTCAGGGCAGCACTCAGTGTGCCCTGATCACTGGCTTCTTACACAGACAGCCCTGGTGCTACTCTAGGTCCCCAGAGCTGACTGTGCAGCCGTTCCCTGTCGGGTCACCGGAGTCCAGATCACCCGACAGAGCAGGGGAAATCCCTTTGGTTATGCCCTGGTCACTCACTGCAGCAATCAAAGGGTTCAGCGCCGAGAAGCAGAGGTTTCCCCCACTCCCTGGCGCCTGCAGAGGCTGCGCTGGGAACAGGGCTGTGAAGTACAACCCTGTATCCAGCGCTGCTGCGGCGTCGGGAGCCGCAAACCCCGATGTCTGCAGCGACACCAAAAGACATTGCTGCAGACGAACGACCTGCACTGCCCGAGGTCAATAGTCGGAGGGTGGTCGTTAAAGGGTTAATAGCGCAGTCAGAGCGCCCTGTAGAAGTGAACGTAGATCACTCTCATTCTTGTCAACTCACTCTCTGTGCATATAAACATTTTATATACATTTTCTTAGAAAGTAGCAAAAAAACGTGGTAAACTCCTGCGCTTTGTGGAATCAGAGTCCATTCATTGTGCTCACCGCACGGTGTCTGTTGTGTCCCCGCTATCCTGACTGGAGATAATATGGACAACACAGTGAATGGACTTTGACTCCACAAAGAGCAGGAGTTTGGAACATTTTTGCTACTTTCTAAGAAAATGTATCTGAAGTGCTACAAAATGTTTATATGCACAGATTAAAGCTGACAAGAATGTAACAAACAGTGATTGATCTATTGCTACGTTCAATGTTAAAAGGGTTATCTCACTACAAAGATTAGCTTTCAACATGTAGGGAGCGATAATTGAAGAGTTCTTCCAAACATATTGCTTGATTTTTTTTGGCTTTGTTGAGGAGATAAGATAGAAATGATCTACTCTGAGTGCACACAGGTGCCTCTGGTTACCGACCTGCTCTCCCATTCTCTTTCTGCTCTGTCTTATCTGATAACAGGGGTGACAACAGGTCCGGCTGCTTGAGAACACTGTGCTATCTCAATCAAGTAATATTAGGGCGCGTCCCCACGGCAGAGACAAATATCGGTCGGTTTACCCGACCGGTATTTGCTCTGTTTTTTGCAGCCATGCACACGGCTGCAGGGGGGCGGCTTTTCTCTGCGATTAGCAGAGAAAGACCCTCCCCCTTCACATAGACATGCTCCTATTCCGCCTGAAAACCGGGCGGAAGAATGAACATGCTCTATGTTTTTCGGGCGGCCGGCGGTCTGAACAACCGCCGGTCGGAAAACCTGTGCAGTGGAGACTGCTGCACGGGTTTTCCGTAAGGCCCATGTTAAAGTTTGTCAGCCAGTTTTAAAACCGAAAACCGTCTGAAAAGACGGGTGAAAACCCGTGCCGTGGGGACAAGGCCTTAGTCTCCTTTTGATTGTTTACTTTGAGCTCTGGAGCTCTCTTCACTTATAGATAACATATCCTGCTCGCATGTCAGTGCTATTAGAAGAGCTATGAATGCTGAGCTGATATGCTTATCACTGCTACAGAACTACCCACAGCCTGACCAGGGCGACACAGCATGCAAGAATCTGAATCTGCTTTTGGCTCTGAAACAGTGTGGTGAGAAAACACATTTAAGTGTAAGGAGGCTTCTACATTGATCACGTGTGTGGTATATCCCATATTGTAAAAGTGGTGCTTTGAAGACTATTAAGTGCCCTTTAGCAGCGCAATCAGTGTAACCCCTTTTACAATGCAGTTAGAGTCCCATTTCATAGTAACATCAATGTGGACCAATTTAGAGTTTTCCCTCTTAAAGGGGTTTTATCATTTCATTAAATGGTCTTCAGAATAAGGGGACAGTGAAAACAAGCAACTTTGCAATTGGATGTCATTAGCAATGCTGTCTTGCATTCACAGTATTCCTTATCTTGTGTTTTTGTTTACACTGATATCCAGTCCTGGTCGAATCCCTCCGGATCCCTCCTCCATGCATTTCACTAGCTGAGAGCTCATTTACATTCTGTACAGCCCCCAGTGGATTCACAGAGCTGTGTCTGTCACTCAGAGTAAGGGACCGTCACATTTTCACTTTATACAGGCAGAAGAAACAGAATTACACTGAAGGGCTTACACAATCAGGAAACAGCACAATTTGTGTCGATCCCTGCCTGACTCACCTGAC
Source organism: Phyllomedusa bahiana (assembly GCA_025379985.1). Classification (NCBI taxonomy): domain Eukaryota; kingdom Metazoa; phylum Chordata; class Amphibia; order Anura; family Hylidae; genus Phyllomedusa; species Phyllomedusa bahiana. The sequence continues at coordinate 46,697 of JAODAL010028868.1, read as the reverse complement.
TCAGAGTTAGGGGCCGTAGCATTTTCTATCTCCACACCCAGCAGAAACAGACTGCAACAGATTCTACAATGAGAAAACATAACAGTTTTGTCCCGGTGCCTAACTCTCCTGCAAAGAAGCGAGATCTGTGCCGTTCATAGAGCATCTCCAGCTGTGAGAGGAGAAGAGGTCAGTGCTCAGTCTAGATTGAATGCATGTATACAGCTCTAACAAAATAAGACTGCAGGGAGAGACACAGTGACATGTGGATTCAGGCAGAGAGGGGAAGGGGGAGAGTCTCGGGAGCCAGCATGCACAGTGAAGGGGGATGATGTCACCCAGCTGGGAGGGGAAGAAACGCCCCTGCATTTCCAGAGTTGAGAAGCTGAGAGCAGTGTGAATCAGCCGAACTAAGGAAGCGATACATCCCATTTAAGTAAGACCTGTTACTTCTCCTGACATGTCCGTTATAGTAAATACTTGTATTTGCCTTGCTAAAGCAATGCGCCTCTGTTAATCCTCCTGGAAATGTATAAATTCATTGACAATTGGGTTGGTACCATTTCCCTTGGGGTGGTGTTCCTACACACTCTGTAGTACAACAAGACTTGGTTATGTCACATCCCACTGTCAAGGGTGGGACTGACAACAACCAATTTATTGATAGATTTCTAGAAGGAATAACAGCAACATGTTATAAAAGAAAATAGCAGAAAAAAAGATTTTGGCCACGGCGCTTACTCCGCCGAGAAAGAGGGGTATTTACCACAATGGCAGGATATGGACCAGAAGATCAAAGAAACGGATTTATTAAAACACTACAACATTGCAGGTCTCGACGCGTTACACACTCGTATCTGCGCTTCATCGGGAGTTTTAAAAGAAGATGTTCCCTCAGAATTGTTACTTTATGGTTCGAAAGCAAGAATTTACTAAGGGTAGGTTCACATGGTGGATTTTATCGAGGGATTTGACCTGGATTTCATGTAATTTGTCATTCATGTGATTGGCCACACGGCGAACTACAGTGCGGATTTAAAAAAAAGAAATGGACATGTTCATTCTTTTAAGTGGATCCTTGTCAATCCTGCTCCGGCAGCAGTGATGCTGGTTAGGGCCAATAGAAATGAAGATGTAACGTACAAACACACATGTGGCCAGCTCACTGGTGGATAGATTTCGGAAGCGGGGGTGCACAGAGAAGCCAGCGGGCAGCTGACCAAGGACAAACTGTGTTACAAAGCATGGATTTCCAGCACCAACGGATACAATTCCAAATTTTATTAAAGATCCATTAAAATGTCACGTACAGTGGCATTGGCACGTTAAGTCGACGTATTTTGAGATATACACCCTTATTCGTAAATCCCGAAAAGTGTCGGCTTATGCTGCCAATGTCAGTGTACGTGTCATTTTAATGGATCTTTCATAAAATTTGGAATTTTATCCGTTGGTGCTGGAAATCCATGCTTTGAAAAACCTCCTCCGCAGATTAAAAAATCTCAGTAGAAATCTAAGCCCACCTCAAATTTCTGCTGAGGACTGCACGTTATATTTTCTCGATAGGAACAACCCGATGTGTTAACCTCCCTTTTAGTTTTTTTTTTGGTGTGCAAAAGTGCGCACTGTAAACGTCATGGGTTGCTCTTTCAATATTCCGGCCTGCAAGGCTGCAATGTCACAGCTAATATGCAGCGTCCTTGGCTCCAGGCAGTTTCTTGCCTCCTATACTTTAAAGGAGTTTTGCCACAATCTCATCTCATACCTCCTGTATCCAGCTCTTCAGCTCTGTGTGCTCAGAAGGGGGCGTGTGTGATTTGTTTGAATTGCAGATCATGTGACCCAGCAGGATGACATCACCAGGCCTTTCCTCTCTCTAGTCAAAGAAAGCTCTGTTTATATATAAATCTGTGAGTAGCTTAGAGGCAAAGCTTTTACCTCACAGCACAAGGGTCCTCGGTTCAAACCCCTGGAGGAACAAAGCCTGTGGATTTTTTTTTCTCTTTATCAATGCACAGACCTGATTGAGGTCTCTTATTTATTTATTTGTACTGTTTGACTAATTACTAAGGAGAACAGAGGACGGGAGTAGAGTGACAGCACCTGGGGTTTGAACACTCGTAGCTGCCTGAGAGGAGAAGTGATGTCTGAGCAGGTGCGACCAGGACTGAGGAGCTCTCAGCCCTGGTCGTATCCCCTGGAGATGAGCTGTAAACAATGGATCACGACAGGAGCAACTAAAGCAAAAAACGGGGCAGAATTTTGAATGATCATGAATGGTGAAAATGTTTATTATTTAGTTTGCAAGTTTCCCACGTCAATTTTACTTCGTGGCAAAACCCCTTTAAACCCCTATAAGCCTTCAAAGAAGTGGACAAGTGACTTCTTCTCAGACGGCCGTAACATTACGATCGTAAAACTACGCGGTGCACGACTGACGCCAAGTATTCTACATTGAAGTCTATGGCGACTTTATTGGACATTGTTTGGGCCATATGTTTGCAAATAATTCGGAGAAATTATGCCCGAAATACGCACAAAAATATGGCAGAAAACACGCAGTGTGAACCAAGGCTGATCTCTTGATGTGGAGACTGGATTATAGCTGCGGTTTTAAAGCTGTTTTGAAGGTGTTTTTTCAGCCTGGATCTCAGTGTGGTTTCTCCGATGCTGTTTTGATGTGGATTTGGATGCGGATCTGCAAAACTACGTCCAAACAATGTCAAGATCATTTTCATGTGGTTTGGATGTTGTTTTTCTGCTTGCCATTGATTCTGGAAGCATTTTCAGCACAGAAAAAAGGACTAAAACCACCTCAGCTATGAACAGTGTCAGTTCTTTTTTTTATGCGCTAAAGAAAAAAGTGCCCTGGAAAAACTGCGTGTGCACTGAAAAGCTATTTTTCTATTGACAACAATGGGCCTTATGTATAAACACTGTCTAGCTGTAAGACTGTCTTTGTTGCCCATAGCAACCAATCTGAGCTCATAGCAACCAATCAGAGCTCATAGTAACCAATCAGATCTCATAGCGACCAATCAGATCTCATAGCGACCAATCAGAGCCCATAGCAACCAATCAGAGGCCATAGCACCCAATCAGAGCTCATAGCAACCACTCAGAGCCCATAGCAACCAATCAGAGCTCATAGCAACCAATCAGAGCTCATAGCAACCAATCAGAGCCCATAGTAACCAATCTGAGCTCATAGCAACCAATCAGACCTCTTAGCGACCAATCAGAACCCATAGTTATCAATCAGAGCCCACAGCAACCAATCAGAGCCCATAACAACCAATCAGAGCCCATAGTAACCAATCAGATCCAATAGCAACCAATCAGACCTCATAGCGACCAATCAGAACCCATAGTTATCAATCAGAGCCCACAGCAACCAATCAGAGCTCATGGCAACCAATCAGAGCTCATATCAACCACTCAAAGCCCATAGCAACCAATCAAAGATGATAGCAACCAATCAGATCTCATAGAAACCAATCAGAGCTCATAGTGACCAATCAGAGTCCATAGTAACCAATAAGAGCCCATAGCAACCAATCAGATCTGAGCTCTGATTGGTTGCTATGGGCAACAAAAACAGTTTTAGGATATGTTCACTTGGTGTATTTGCGGCCCACATTTTGCTGCAATACACCCGAAGAATGGACCGCAAACACGGTAATTCATATAATTCAAAAAAGGAAAGATCTCACCACCATTCCAAATTCTGTTAGTGGTGTATAATTGGAATCCAGGTTAATGCTCGCCAGTCCTACGCGGTTAATTCATATAGAAACAATAGATGTACACTTGGTGAAAATAGAAAAACTGGATAGCCGTCCATTTATACTGACATGTATAAAGTTTATTAGAAAATATCTTAGAATAGCTACAGCCAGATCAGCAAATGAGGAGTTTTAAGTCTATAGGAAATGTCTACTTATTTCGAGCCGGTGTGCTCTTACTCAGGACTCATTGAGAGCTATGATTACCCAAGGGGGAAACTCAATGGGAGCCAGCTCAGAGCGTTTTGGAAGTACGTGGTGGCCAGCGCGTACTTCTACTACACCAGCATATAGCAGCACATACAGTACGCACTGCAATACACCCTGTGAACATACCCTAGCTGCCGGGCAGCTTTCATACATAAGGCCCAATGTGAGGCGGTGTACAGTCTGATTTGGCCGCTGTTTCTGAAACTGTGTCAGCGCAAAATCTACTTCAGAATCAACATCCGAAACAACAGTGTGAACTGACTCTTAAACAGACTTCAGGAGAGATGATGGATCCTTCTTAAAATGGACCTGTGGCTGCTTCGGATGCGTCTGTGTTAGTAAATCCTTGTGCTCCCTGTGATATAACAATTAAGGAGCCTCTTCTCTTATAGCTCTGTGTTGGGGCAGTTCCTCTGTTATTCCTCCTGGCAGTCTATGCTTGAATCACTAAGCTGGGTGTTCCTTCTCACACACTGGAGGATATGTATGAACGGGGCATCATATTAGACAAAAAAACTGTCATGGGCCCAGCCCAACATATTTATAAAAGGATTGCCGACACAAATGGGCGCGGAAATAGTGCACTAATTCCGGTCATTTTCTAAGTGGCGAGGCAGAGACAAAATTTGGCGCATAAATGTGTCTCACAGGAGGACACGGTGATAAAGTGCAGCGAGACGCTCATACATACTGACGAATGCTGCAGCGATCTAACGAGACGTATCACTGTCTGGTCTGAGACATGTGCCCCACTGACTGTCAGCACTGATCGGACATGTCAGACTGTGCACCCCCCCAAGTGGTAACACCCAGCTGACAGATTGGTGATGAATTTCCAGGAGGAATTACTGAGGGACTATACAAGATGGAGATCTAAGGAAAGATGCTCTAGAATAGTCATTTTATAGGGAATGCTAGTGTTTAATAAAACAGTAATGTCCAGAACAGCCATTTATCCATCTAATCTTCTGTCTATTTATCTTTCTTTCTTTCTTTCTTTCTTACTTTCTTTCTTTCTTTCTTCTATCCCTTTCCAATCTCATATCTATCTATCTATCTATCTATCTATCTATCTATCTATCTATCTATCTATCTATCTATCTATCTAATATCTATCTATCTCCTATCTATCTATCTATCTATCTATCTATCTATCTATCTATCTATCTATCTATCTTTCTATCTCATATCTATCTATCTATCTATCTATCTATCTATCTATCTATCTCATATCTACCTATCTATCTCATATCTATCTCATATCTATCTATCTATCTATCTATCTATCTATCTCATATCTATCTATCTATCCCATATCTATCTATCTATCTATCTATCTATCTATCTCATATCTATCTATCTATCTCATATCTATCTATTTTTCTATCTATCTATCTATCTCATATCTATCTATCTATCTATCTATCTATCTATCTATATATCTCTATCTATCTATCTATCTATCTATCTATCTATCTATCTATCATCTATCTATCTATCTATCATCTATCTATCTATCTATCTATCTATCTATCTATCTATCTATCTATCTATCTATCTATCTATCTATCTATCTACTATCTATCTATCTATCTATCTATCTATCTATCTATCTATCTATCTATCTATCTATCTATCTATCTATCTATCTATCTCATATCTATCTACTATCTATCTATCTATCTATCTATCTATCTATCTAACTATCTATCTATCTATCCATCCAAAAAGAAGAAACTCGCAGCACTCACTTGGTAATAGTAAAAAACATAGTGAAGTTTATTCCCACATGTTCAAACCGACGTTTCGGCCCTCTCACAGAGCCGTTTTCAAGTGACAAACAGTGTACAATCCAAAGTATATATAAAGACTTCAATTAACCAGTGATTTACAAAAATTTAACAAAGTGACATGATCAGAAGTAATGCATAATACCACAAATATATCATTTAAAATCCATATGTGAACAGTAAGAGATAGTATTGAATATACAACACTATCAATAAAAATGTGCATGTAATACAGAAATATACATAAATTAGGGGGCGGAAACCAAATGCGCTCACCTGAACTGTGTTAATAATCATAGCTTGACATAGTAAGACATAACACCGCAAGGTTCGTCTCGGCGTCTCATGCTCTGTACTGCGCATGATCAAAGGCGTCACCAGTAACCGGATGTTGTAATAGGTGTCCATAGCAACATAAAGATGACTCCCTGCAGGAAGTAGTCGGACGCGTCTATAGCAACCTAACCACGACCCGCATGTAGAGTGTCGCTGAAAGCATAACCGGTAACTAGAGACTGCTGTTAAGAATAGCGCTTATTAAAGTAAATAGTAAACGATCAAGGACATTATCGAAATTACCCGCAGTCAACAGTATGAGCAGGCTACCTGAAATATCAGGCAGCGAGTCCACACATGGGCGTGCTGCACAAAGGTCTCCTTTATAGAAATACCGCGTGCTGCACTGCATAACCATGGGAAACATCTAGTCCAATAGGTGACTCCACACCTTCATCCAAATAAAAATAATAGAAAAATAATAAAGAAATAAAAAAAGTGCGATAATATAATATAACAGCATAAACAGACATAATAAGAGAACGCCAAAAGACATGAACCTAGTGTAGTCTATGATGGAAAAAAGGACAATAACTGGTTGAGTCGCATAGGTATCCTCCCAAAGTGTTCACCCATAAAGTGTGATCTGAAGAAAAC
>JAODAL010028868.1:0-35000 GCA_025379985.1 Phyllomedusa bahiana | reverse complement strand
GGAACGTGCATTATGGGCAGTAGCTAGATGCATAGTTGCCAACTTTTGAAAATGAAAAAGCATGGACACGCCCATCTTGACGGTATGCCACGCCCCTTCAAAAAGCCACACCTACTCCACCTAACTGCATAACGGCTTTGGAAGAAAGCCAGGTAGATGCCCTTATAGCCAGGTAGTAGCCCCTCATAACCAAGTAGTGCCCCTTACAGATGCCCCCTGAGATAGATGCCCTCTCTGTAGCCAGGTAGAGCCAAATTAGTAGCCAGGTGGATGCCCCCCTTTGTTAGCCAGGTAGATGCCCCCCATTGTTTGCCAGGTAGATGCCCCCATTGCTTTCCAGGTAGTGCCCCCTCTGTTGCCAGGTAGATGCCCCCATTGTTTCCCAGGTAGTGCCCCCTGTAGCCAGGTAGTGCCCCGTCATTGCCAGGTAGTGCCCCAATTGTTAGCCAGGTAGTGCCTCCATTGTTGCAGGTGCCCCCCCATTGTAGCCAGGTAGTGCCCCCATTGTAGCCAGGTAGTACCCTTTAGTAGCCAGGTAGTGCCCCCATTAGTAGCCAGGTAGTGCCTCCATTGTTGCCAGGTAGTGCCCCCATTGTACCCAGGTAGTGCCCCCCATTGTAGCCAGGTAGGCCCCCCATTGTAGCCAGGTAGTGCCCCCATTGTTAGCCAGGTAGTGCCCTCTCTGTTGCCAGGTAGTGCCCCCATTGTTAGCTAGGAAATGCCCCCTCTGTTGCCAGGTATTGCCCCATTGTAGCCAGGTAGACCCCCATTGTACCAGGTAGGACCCCCCATTGTAGTGGGCCCCCCATGACAGGTGCCCCCCTAAAAACTAATAAAAATAAAATAATAAAATCCACTTACTGACCAGGCTCCTGCAGAGCCCCCGCTCCTGGACATCTCCTCAGCAGTGTCACAGGGGAAGTGAGTGCAGCCGCGCGTCACTTCCCCTGTGACGCTAAACTGTGTGTACGGCGCACAGCGGCCCCGGGACATACAGGGGGAGGAGGCAGGAGGGAGCGATCCCTCCTGCCTCCCCCTGGCTAAAGCGGACTCCGGGCGGGTGAGCGGACCCTGCGCCCGCTTCACCCGCTGTGGGAACGGACCGGGGGCCAGAGTAGCGCGCCAGCGCTACTCGGCGCCCGGCCCATTTAAGGCCCCCCGCCGCCAGCCGGGGGGAAATTGCAAACTCCCCCAGGAGGGCGGGGGGAGGACCCCAAATAGCGGGACCCCCCCCCCCGCCAAAAACGGGAGAGTTGGCATGTATGGCTAGATGGGGCAATCTATTTATAGAGAGGAGTTGGGGAGAATCCTCCTGGAAAGAGAGAGGAGTTGTGTCTCATGGAAGCTGAAGAGAGGAGGATCAGGTACTGTATATAGGAGTGTTCACCCTCCGGAGAACCTGTGGAAGAGTGGTGAGTTGTCATTTCATGTACCCACACCTTTGCTGTATCAGTTTGTGAAGTTCATATGCAGACAGCTGGCTGGGTGCAGAGGGGCAAATACCCCGAAACAGCTGTAGATGAACTTCCGTCTTGGCTTCAATCCCTTTTACATTGCAAGACTCTTGTGAATCACATGTGAATTGATGGCCAATAGATGGCGCTGGTGAGCTCCTCAGCTCCTTCCCATAAACCTTTGTTTACATGCCAAATACCCCGTGAGGTGGAAAAGCCGATTTAAATCCTCACACACTGACATGGTGCTCATTCTCCCCCATGAGATACATTACCCCTTCTAAACTTTTTGGATGGTTAGAGAACTGAATATGTATTTTTTGTCAGGTATATCTATACTAATGTTGCACTTCCGATCCAGGACGAAGTCAAATTTGACCCAAATCAAAACAGTAAAACATTTGCCTAAAACGTAGGCATGGGTAAGTCAGGGTGTAGAAAGGTTTTACATACATCTATTTTTTGGTGACCTTCCCTTCAGCTATCCAAAACACCGTCATCTTAAAGGGGCTGTCTCACTACATTGATTTAGCTCACCTCAGTCCTATTTTCTTGGTTTCACTTTGAATTCAGGGGCGTGTTTACTTAAAACCCGCAGCTTCCTTACTTTGAAAATGGGAGTGGAAGCCAGGTCTGTAGCTATAGCAACCAGTGCTGGCAGCCTATCAGGAGAGATCAAACAGGTCTGAAGCTATAGCAACCAGCGCTAGCGGCCTATCAGAAGATATTGAACAGGTCTGTAACTATAGCAACCAGTGCTGGCAGCCTATCAGGAGATATTGAACAGGTCTGTAGCTATAGCGACCTGAGGAGCTGATTTCACCCATACAGAGGGGATATCTAGGAATAGGGGGACACTGGTAATAGACATATATTATAAAGTGACTTGTTTTTGCAAGATCTTTAACATAAAAAGTAATCCTTGTAGTGAGACAACACCTTTAAGAACACCTTATGGAACCCTGGAAATGACATATCCATGGAATCTATAGACATAAAGATTATTATTATTAATCGTGAGTCTATCTATCATGACTGAAGTTTAATGAATTCTGACATATGTAATGTTGTCTATAATTGCTACTAAGTGGTATTTGGAGATTTTGTGAATTTATTAGAAGTAATTAAAAGTTATATTTTAAACCACATGTCATTACTACTGTGAATTTAAAACGTAAGCATGGCCCTAACCCAGTTAAGGCTTCATACTGGTTTAAATGGATTATTTTACCCATTCCCCAGCACTTCTGGTCCTGCGACACTTACATTCCGACATCATTTACATTTGCCATCAATTCTGGTCCATCTCCACAGTAGGGTTACCTGTGTGACTTGATGAAATTTTTTTAGCACCACTGCTGTTGTTAAAAAATAAATAAAAAAATGTGAAAAACGAACTTTTTTTTTCTTCGTTTTACTATTTTCCCGTATAGTAAAAATAAAAAAAACCCCATAAAAATAAAGGCCAATATATCACGGAAAAAAGGAGAAAAAATTAGTAGAATAACCAAGTGCAAGAAAGCAATAAAAGTGTCCAAACCTGCATACACTAAGGAAAAGGGAAATGTATTTGGTCAGGAAGGGGGGTAAATGACCCAGGAGGAAATTGCAAAAATTATTAAACAATATTTAAATTTTAGCCTTATATGCAGAAACCAGAGAAAGGCTTTCGGGAGGCGATATAATAAGTGCAAGCTTTTTGTTTTATCCAGTCGAAAAGAGGGACATTTAAAGGAATTGTCTCACCACACTGTTACCGCTGGTGGGTAATTAGCATTTCAGCCCCAGTATTCAAAGATCTGCTAATTATTCTGACATTACATGAAAATCTCCTGCTCTCAAATCCAGAGAATCTCCAGAGCTAAAGTAAACATTAGTAATTAGTCTCCTTTGTTTGTTAGATCAGATAACACTAAGGCTATGTTCACACGGGTTAAAATGGGGTGCAGTTCATTCCGCATTTTGCGCGCACCTGCGCTCAGATATACGGGCCGAAAATGTGGCACCAGTCATTACGGTAATCCACAGTTCTCATAGAGAATATGGATTACGCTCCTTTCCCGCTCGTGCAATACGCATAACATGTCAATTATTCAGGCCTTTACGTGCGTGAGTAAATGCTTGTCTATGGGGCCGGCGGGCTGCCGAAAACACGGCATATTGAGGAGCATAATTACGCAGAATAATGCGTGTGAACTTAGCCTAAAGCTCTCAAGCTGCTGGCAGTTCTGTCTGCTGACCGGCGTGATGACAGACTCCCTGCAGGGGAGAGCATGGCAGAGCGGCGGGGTCGGTAACCTAGAGAAACCTGAGTTCATCAGAGTTGATTAAAAATCTTCTTTTATCTCCTCAACAAAGAAAAATAAACAAAGCAATGTATTTGGAAAACACCTTCATTTAGTGTTTCCGTACATGTTGAATGATAATCTTTGTAGTGAGACAACCCCTTTAAGAAGTAAAGAGGGACAAAGGGATTTGGATAAAAAAGATAGGGACTATTCCTCCAAAAGAGGGACACTTGGGAGATATGCAAATATTCACTGTAGGATATTCCTTCTCCAGGTGTGCGATGAAACAGACTGGCTCTGCTATGTGCCAGGCCAGTGTTTCATCAGTATCTGTGTACCAGGTAACCCCTCCACCAACTTTTAGGCATGTCATTCCGTAGCATCTTCAGTTCTCCTATGTGCCAGGCTACCTTGTCTAGGTTTTTCTTTGATAGACTAACCCCTTCCTGTATTGTTGCGCTTCGGATTCGGGTTAAACACTTGGTTGGGTCACCCCAAAGGGTTTTAAAATTTTTGTGGTTTTGGGCTGTTAATGTTTTTTAATAATATTTTATTTTTGTATGCTTTTTTTTTATTCTTTTGCATGTAAAATCTCCTTTAAACAAAGGAACTGATCTCCCCAAGACCAGGGGACACGGACTGCGCTTAAACTGTTTAAATCTCGTAATCCTCTGAGTTAGCAGCAGTAGGATCTAATACATCAAGGAACGGGACGTCGAAAGTCCCCCCAAGAAAATTTTTTTTGGTTTTTGTTGGGTAGAAAGATATGTTGTATTCAATGGTTAACGTTTGTAGGAAACCTGATAAAGTGTGACTAAGCCCGAAAAGGTTTGTTTTTTTTTAAAGGGTATAAGCGCAGTCCTTGTCCTCTGGTCTTGGCAGATTAGTTCCTTTGTTTAAATGAGAATTTGCATGCTGTATTTTCCCATGGAAGTTATTGGAACCAAACGGGTGTTTGTGGACAAGGAATTTGCCAGTTTAATTTGATTATACCATAGTTACCTTTATTTTGTTGGTCAGACTCCTGGCATTGGTCGGCTGCAATTTAGAGATTTTGGGGTTTTTATTCCTTTCTCCCTGATTCCTTTTTAACTATTGCTACACCCCCTCCCTCCCTCCCCCCTGTTTTTTCCTAATTCCCGTTCTATCTTCACTATCTTGCATGCTATATGTGTAGTTACCCTCCCCCCGTCCTAGTTTAATATTCCTCCAACTTCCTGGCCATTTTGTCCCCCAATACAGCTGCACTATCCGCATTTAGGTGCAGCCCGTCCCTAGCATAGAGCCTGTAGCCAAGACAGAAGTCAGGCCAGTTCTCCAACAACCCAAATCCCTCTTTCCTATACCACTTTTAGAGCCACTTATTCACCTCTCTATCTCCAGCTGCCACTCTGGTGTGGCTCGTGGAACAGGTAATATTTCTGAAATATTACCTTGGAGGTCCTTGCCTGAGCTTTTGGCCTAAGTCCCTGAAATCGTTTTTAAGGACACTCCACTACCTCTAACTTTGTCATTGGTGCCAATGTGGACCATGACTAGCTGGATTCTCACCAGCCCCACCAAGCAATCTGTCAACCCGATCCGCGATATGTCGAACTCAGGCCCCAGGTAAAGAACACACTGTTCGACGATCCCGGTCTTTGTGGCAGATTGCCCTGTCTGTGCCCCTAATAATTGAGTCCCCAACTACTAGCACCTGTCTAGCCTGACCTGCACTCCTATTCCCCATCTTACTGGAGCAGACAGGGGTAGTGTCTTGCTGCAGCAATGCTATTTCTGAGCTGATATCCCCCTCATCCGCCAATCTTGCAAATTTGTTGGGTTGTACCAGTTCAGGACTAGCCTCCCTGACACTCTTCCCTCTGCCCTTCTTTCTGTTACCCATCTAGCTGCCTCATGTTCCTGCATCTCCATGCTGCCATATGTCAACTATACAGGTTTTGGATGTAGGATTTGTATTATATGGCTACTCTGTGTGTATTGACTCTGCAGCAACCTCTCAAGTTTTTTTCTACGAGTGCCGGGATACCCCTTTAAGTGCAATAGTAAACAGATCAGCTCACCCACTTTGCTCATTCATGGTCCTCTTTTCATCTGGATCCACACCCATGTACATCAGCGGTGCACGGTAGAAAACACAAACATCGTATATTGTAGATGTTTTCTATAATTACATTATATTGTTAGTCTATAATAATACCTGATACATTGAATTTGTGCTTTTTTTTTTTACAATGTATCATAGTAACTGTTAATGAACAGATATCAGATGGTTTCTACTATTTAAGGGTAGTTTTCTTAAACAAATTTTCATGGTCACGACTAAGAGCCCTTTGTAGAGGCTCAAAACACGTAAACATGTGTTTGTTGGTCTTTGGATTTTAATAGGTTTTATATGACATGAAGAAATAAACTGAGTTTTAATTTTGAAAAATTCTGGAGTGCTGGAGAGTTTTTCCACATTCTGGTCAAGCCATTATCTACCCCTTTAAGGCCTGGCTCATATCTGTGTCCAAGGTTACGTTACGGAGGTGAAACCGGATCAAGTTTTTAAAGGACACCAATAGTTCCTGGCAATCCTCATTGAGTGTAACGGGGTCCTTCGAGTTTCCATAGGGGTGTCTGTCCTTTTACCATAAAAAAGTAACGTTTAACGGAATCCACAACAAAGGAACTTTGGATGCAGACGCTTTAGCCTAAAATTGTGAAAAATGAACTTTCTGAGCCTCTATGAGCTGGAGCTGTCAGAGCGCATTAGCCAGTGTGGTCCCTGTTCCGTACACCGTCTATATGATGTCATCAGGACGTTCCCGGGTGTGCGGCGATTGATGAACGAGCGCTGGGGGTTTCATTTGTTTCGGAGACGGTAATGCTCTGGACAAACACAGCAAAAATCTAGACATTGAGAAACAAATGTCCCCCCCGTGCAACAGAGATTTATTTCTAAATAAAAGGCCTTTTTCCCTGCAGACGTTCCAGGAGTTTGCACACTGTCCAGACATGCTTCTTATTAGAGGAATTTTCCATAATCTCCAAATAAAAACATGTCACCAAGCTCCCTGCTCCGGAGCCAAATATACTTTTAATTGAAACAATACATTGCAGGTCGAGTGTGTAAATGGAGGAGATGGAGATGCTGCCTGCGTTGTGGCCGCAAAGGACCGTCACTGGATTTACTGTTACAAACTGCTGACTGGGCATCTGAGGGACGCAACACGTTTCTGGCTTCTGTGTAACATACACACAAGGCCCCCTATGTTAACCCCTCACCAATATCTGAGGTACGGGTACGTCATCAAGCCAGAAAGGTTGTATAGAGCGGGCTCACCTGCTGAGCCAGCTCCATAGGCGGTGGGTGCTGGCTGGTAATTACAGCCGACAGCCCCTGCTAACAGTAGGGATCAGAGCCCGCTCTGATCCCTGCTTTTAAACACTTTAGGCACTGTGGCAATTGAAGTCACAGCATCTAAATGAATGAGGAATAGTGCTGTGCTCCTTTCCTCACTCCGATCGCCCCCTGCCCTCCCCGCAACAAGGTAGTGGGGTGCCAATCGGTTATCATGGTAGCTAGGCTTCCACAGCCGCCATGTAAGCACTTCAATTACTTCCTGCCTAAGGCACAAAGTAATAGAGCCGCCAACTTGTTGGACTAGAGTACCCAGTGCCCGCCAATAGAATTTCTTTCTGGGGGCCCACCAATGGAATTAATTCTTCGGGTCCACTAGTGGAGTTGCCTTATGGGATTCACCAGTGGAGATGATTCTTGAGGTTCACAAGTGGAGATCATTTTTGGACCCCACCAGTGGAGTTGATTCTTGAGGCCCACTAGTGGAATTGATTCCTGGAACCCACCAGTGGAGTTGATTCTTTTGGCCCCCAGAGGAGTTGATTCTTGGAGCCCACCAGTGGAGTTGATTCTTGGGCCCCACCAGTAGAGTTAATTCCTGGAGCGCAATAGTGGAGTTGATTCTTGAGGCCCATCAGTGGAATTTCATTCTGGATGCCTATCAGTGGAGAGGATTCTTGAGGCCAGAGGTGGAGTTGTTTCTTGGGTCCCACCAGTAGAGTTGATTTCTGGAACCCACCAGTGGAGTTGATTCTGGGGGCCTCCAGTGGAGTTGATTCTTGAAGCCCACCAGTGCAGTTAATTCTGGGGCCCTCCAGTAGAGTTGATTCCTGGAGCCCAACAGTAGAGATGATTCTTGGGCCCATGAGTAGGGTTGATTCCTGTGCCCAACAGTGGAGTTTGTTTCTTGGGGCCCACCATGAAGATTATTTTTGGGGGCCCCCACCGTGGAGGGATTCTGGGCCCCCCCCAGTGGATTGAATTTCTTGGAGCCCACCAGTGGAGTTGATTTTTGGGGGGCCCCCAGAGAAGTTGATTCTTGGAGCCCACCAGTGGAGTTGATTCTTGTGCTCCACCAGTAGAGTTAATTCCTGGAGCCCAATAGCGGTGGGAGGGTTAAAAATAAGATGTATGGCTCTAGATTCTTCTTCAAGCTATAACAGGAGGACTCACCATAACTTCTTACATGAAAAAATGGAGGTTTACCAGAGTCTTCATGATGGTGTTGTAAAGTTACAGGAAAACATAGAAACTGTAGCTGACATCATTTTGTATTTTTGGTCTATTTTTGTGTGGGTCTTTTCTATCCACCATTCTGCCACGTTTTTTTATATTTCCGGGTTTAAAAAGGTCATTACAACTTTGACATATTTCCTACAAGGTCATCCTTCTCGCGATATCGTTCACATGTTCCATCCCCTATGTCCTTGTCTGTCTTTTACAGTAAAGATTAGGCGTGCCTAAGAGCTCCTTAGTTCTTGTAAAAATATGTCGAAATGTACCAACATATTCACCAGTCTGAATCATTTCTTGAATATATGTATTTTCTTTATGTTTTTTGACTGTGTATGGTTCTAGGTTTTTGGTTTCAATTAGACAAAAATCTAGGGTGCGCTTGCACCAGTTTGTGGTGCACTTAAAAATATCATATCACTGTTCTATAGATGTATGAATAGTCGTACACCCAAACTTAGCACAGTCTGCGCTGGACACGACACTTTTGAATTTGCCAAGAATGCCCCAAAGTTTGGTGTGAAACTGCCGTACAAAGTTTGGCGCCTAATACTTTTAATATTCTGTTGGTTTACACCCCTCTTTTTTTGAACGGTTGTGGGCCCAAGTAACATAGATGTCACCCTATATTTCTAGCTCCTCCTCAGTCAGCTAGTATCGCTCTGCTCTACACTGATGAGGAGCAAAACCCTGAAACAGATGTATGTAGATGAGTGATATTGGCTTGGCTAATATCCCTTTTTGCTTCTCAAAGATTCAGTGAATCGAAGTAATTGAGGATTTGTTACACAACAGGGGGGCGCAGTGGGGTTTCCACCCCTTTTCCCCCAAAAACCTTGTGTATGAAGATGCTTATCAAGGGATCAAACCTAAAAAGCCTTAACTATGCCTCCTCAAGGCGAGATGTTCCCCTTTCTTAGCTCCTCCTAGGGCAATGTCCGGATATTTTGAACGTATTTTCATCATGATTTTTGTGCTGAACAGTGCTAACAAAGCTAACAAAAATGCCCAGTGAAAAATCATGGTCGATGTTCAGGGATTTTACACCGTTTTTCTCAGTGCATTCTGTACGCACGTGAAATACATCTGTGTACGAGGTAGAAATCTGCCTCGTTAGGTAGATTTGCGCTTCGAAATTATGGCCATTTACGCGTTTTACGCGCCGCAATTACGTCGCCTGATCCAAGCCTTTTACTTTCATATTGTGTGGCTGGTACATTTATAGTACACTTTTCTTGCCGTATTGTACTCCTTTGATTTGTGTACTATGCCTGCTGGGAGATTGTGCCACTTTGTTAAATTTTTGGGGCAAAAAGTAGTATTTTTTACTATTTTTCGGGATTTTTCTTTCGGGTTTTTGGGTTCAATGTAATTTTCATGGGAGTTGTTGTGTTTTTTCCTCCTTTCCCTGATTTTAATTATTGTTTACTCCTTTCATCAATAAAGATTTGTACTTTTTGACATCATTTGGGTGTGCAGAATTGTCTAGTGTGCTATTTTTTTGGAGCATATAGGGGAAACAGACACAACGGCCCTTTTATGAAGACTATCGGGCACTGACTGTCTTTGCTGCCCATAACAACCAATCAGAGCCCTGCAACAATCAGAGCCCCTAGAAATTTAAATTGAGCCCCTAAAACCAATTTAACTCTATCAACCAATCAGAGTCAATAAAACCCAAACAGAGGGCCTGCAACTAATCAGAGCCCATAGCAACTAATCAGGCCCTAACAACCAATCAGAGCTCTATCAACCAATCAGCCCTAGCAACCCCAAAAACCCATAGCAACTAATCGGGGCCCCCAGCAATAATCAACCCTAACAACCAACGAGCTCATATCATCTAAACAAGCCCATACAAAAATAATCAGAGGCCATAACAACAATCAGACCCATGCAACTAATCAGAGCCCATAAAACCAAAAAGAGCTCTATCAACCCAAACAGAGTCTAGCAAAACCCAAACGAGCCCCCTAGCAAACCAAACAGAGCCCCCTATCAACCAATCAGAGCCTACACCCCAAAAAGAAAACCCAAAAAACTAATCACAGTCACTTTAATTTTATATAGTTCTGAAAAAAAAAAAGCTGAGCTCTGTTTGGTTGCTTGGGCTATAAAAGGTTGTTTTGGGCTATAATTGGTTGCTAGGGATCGATTTTGGGTGATGAGTGATTGGTTGCTATGGCTATAATTGGTTGCATGGGTCTGATTTGGTTGCTATGAGCTCTTTTTTTTTTTTATGAGCTTGATTGGCTGCTATGGGTTGATTGGTTATTATGAGCGTGATTTGGGTTTCTATGGGCGTGATTGGTTATTTGAGCTGTGATTGGTTTCTTGGGGCTTTGATTGGTTGCTTTGACTTTATTTGGGTTTTATGGGCTTTGATTGGGTTTCTTGAGCTCTGATTTTTGTTTTTGGGCTCTGATTGGGTTTTTGGGTCTGATTGGGTGCTATGGCCTGATTTGTTTGCTATGGACCTTATTGGTTCTATACCCCCTGTTGGTTGTTTGGGGCTCTGTTTGGGTCGCTAGGGGCTCGATTGGTTGTATACTCTGTTTGGGTTGCTAGGGGCTCTGTTTGGTTTACTATGATCTGATTGGTTTTTGGGGCCTTTGTTTGGGTTTTGCATGGCACTGAGGGTTCTTGGATTTTTTTTGGTTTTTTGGGGGAAAAAAAAGACAGTTTTAAAACTTTATCCGTCTTTTTAACACTTAATAATCTGTTAAAAATTTGTTAAAACAAAAATAAAAATCCCCCCCGCCCTCAGGCACATACTCAGCCCTAAATCATTTCCTTCGTCCTGGTCCTACCTGAAGCTCTCTGATCAAGCGCACGGTAACCTATGACACCCGACACAGAGAAACAGATGTTCTTCCCCCTTTTTCCCAATCAAAAAACACTTTTCAGTGATTTCACCAAAACCTTAAATTTTATTGAATGAAAATTTGGAGAAACGCCGATTTCCTGACCCCCCAACGAGTACGGGGAACAGAACTGTCCGAGTCGTTTAGCTCTACTTGAAGACAAGCAGAACTTCAGCGGCAGAAGAGAAGTGGATTTGGTAAGGGGAGAAAGCTCTGCAAGGAGGTAGAAGGTAGAAAGGAGCCCTAAAGTTAAAAAAATCTACAGAAAAACAAAAAGAACAAAACAAACTGTACATCCTCTTCCTTTCAACTTCTTCTCCTCCGTTGTAAACTATAACACTAATGCAATGGTCTTTTTCTATAGGTCGTGTATCTCCTGATCATTGACAAACCAATACAGGTCTGTGGCAGTGTGACCGTATGCATTTTTCGGCTCTGCCCCGGGTTTGGGAATTCAGCGGGGTTGCCACTGAATGTCTGGTTCGGTGGGGGAAGGAGATTTTTGGTGTCATAAAATAGGTTCCGCCAGGTTTTTGGGCTAGTCCCTTAGGGGGCTTAAAGGTTCCAATACAGGGACGGGGGCGGTCTTGCCAGAGAGGGAGCAGTGGCGGGTGGAGAAGGCTCTGGCCCCTGGGGCTTGGAAAAAAGCCTGACCCCAGCTGGGAAAAAGTTTTTGTGGTTTTGGCATGGGCCGGGGGCCACTATAGAGGGTCCTACCATTGTGTAGCTATGGGCGGGGCCCGAATTTTTATTTGTTTTGTTTTTGTAATTTTAAACTTGCCTCAAAAAAAACGGTGGGGCCAGATTAAAACTAAACCCTGGTGGGAGTCATTATCCGTTTACCCAAAACGGCGACCGAAGCTAAATACCCCCGGCGTCCAAAAGGCTCCGGTGTAAGTGAAAGGGGTCACAAAATTGGAGGATGCGGGCATAACTCACCAAATGGCAAAAAGGGTTGGCAAACTGTCTGTGACAAAGGGTGCAGAGAAAAAAAAAAAAGGTCGTTTGCTAGGGCTTTTTGAAGTTTCAAAGGGCTGCTGAATGTGCTTGGGTGGAAAAGGTGTTTCTGAAGAAGGAGGTGCACCCTTTTTACGGGTGTTCCTGTGTGGGGAAGACTGCCTCATAAAAAAAGTGTCCCCTGGGGACAGAGACGCACCCCGTAAAGAGCTGCTTGCTGCTAGAATTTTTTTTTTTTGGGTATGGAGGACATTTTGAGTTTGGGGGCCGTATGACCACTTGCCGGCAGTGCCCCCAGTACCTGGGGCCGACCAAAACTAGGGCATCCTTCCAAGGAGAATCCAAGCGGGCAACAAAACGCAGCAACTGAGAAACCCCCCCCTGTCCAAAAGGAGGCCGTGCGGATCGGCCCAAAGAAATTGCTCTTGAGCGTCCGGTGATTTGCAGGTCAGAGGATGTGCTGCCACGGATGCAATGGCTGCTGGTGGATGATCTCCCACTGTGGGTGGACCTGGACTGTCGCCAAGATGTTCCAGAGTGCACCTGGACATCGCACCTGGTATGAAGACCGGACCCAACACGGGTAAGACTGTTCCAATGCATTTCGAGATCTGGGACTGTCGTCCATTGGCTAGAGGTTTGTGAGAACCTACAGTCTGGCTGTTTACTTGGCAGAGACTTCCTCCATTTTGAGTACTTGTGGGCAACCGCGAGGGTGTCAGGAAAAGGAAGTGACTGTTCCTGGGAAGTGCCCCCTGAGGAGTATGCGGTGCCACTGCCTGAGACAGAAGAGCCTGAGCTGGCGTCCCAGAGAGTACCGGAGACTGACATGGTTTATTTTGGACTGGAAGAGTCTAATGAACCCTGTGTACGGGACATGTGCCTAATATTGCCTGCTGTGTTGCCTGTGGGGGAGGGTAACACCTCCGCTACTTCCAGTGTTATAAATGCTGTGTTTATTGAAAATGCTAATAATGGGTTAAACAGAAGTGTAAACCATAACTATGCCACACAGCCGGAGAAGAGGGATGTTAGCTGGGGCACGAGATCAGCTCCAGTTACTGCATCCCGGTGTGAACAAGCGGCTAGAGGTGCTGTAGCAGAGAGCAGCTCAGGTCTGCCCCTAGAGGTCATGATTGACAGTGCTGAGACTATAGCAGAGAATGTGTGTCCTGGGGTGTATGGCAATCTGGAGACAGGTGTTAACATTACAGACTCAGGAGGAGCTAATGGGGTTGCCCCTAGCAACAAGGTGTCCTCTGCATCTCCGGTTCTGAAAACCTGTGAATATGAATGCCCGGCAGATGTGTGTGAAGTGTCTGGTGTCCAGGTCATAAATGTGTCTACCAGTGACCCCAGTGCACAGTGTGTACCTGATGGTAGCCTGCAAGTCGCAGGTAATGCGTGCCCAGTGATTGATGGCCACACGTTCTGTTTGACTGCTGTTGGTCCCAGAGAGGAGCCTTCCTGTTCCCCAGAATCCTGGGGATGTTTGCTCTCCTACAATGTGTGAGACTAGTTTAATGAGGGGGTGTCCAGCTCCTGGTGAGGTGTCTGCCTGCATGAATGAGGCCTCAGATACCTGTGTAGAGAAAATGTGTGCTGGGACTTGTAGTCCTACGGATTTCACTAGCTTCAATGGTTGCTGTATTGCCAGTAACTTTTACTGCCATGGTCACAAAGACTGCAGTGATGGAAGGAGGGAGCTGCTGGACACCACAGAGCTGGGTGTATGCTTGAACCCTAGTGAGAGGCAGGTGAGCGGGTTTAAATCCCCAGATGGTAAAGAAGTGCCTGGTTCTGAGGCAGCTGATACATTTTCCTTACAGGTGATGGAGAAACATAACTGTATCTCAGAGGTGTTATGTCCTGTGGTTTGGGGCGAGCGGCAGATGGATGCCATTTGCAGCAAGATGTCCGCTGAACCTACGGAGGGTAAGAAGGTGACTGAGTTGCCTAATGTGAACACGGCCAGTTTGCTGTATGAGGGGGAGAACTATAATGGTAATAGCCGGGCGGTTATGACTGATGTGCCCTGTATAAATGTGTCTGCTATTGTCTCCAGCTCATTGTGTGAATTTGATGTTGAGCAAGATGTAGGATTATCCCAGATAGAAGTTGAGAGTTCTCTCTTAGAGATTGTTACAGGCGATATGAAGGAAACATTCCCACCCAGTGATGCAAATACGGATGTAAATGCGACTAGAACGAAGCCCAGGGAACATAGAAATCCTGCTTGGAGGACCACAGGTCCCAGCAACACCGGTGCTGTGCTGGCTCTTGCTGTCGATACTAAATAGAATACAAGGTGAAAGAAGAACAAATACATTTAACCCAAAAAAAAAACAACAATAAAAACATCTGGCCAACATCTGCATTTGCTTATGTGATGTTAAATTAGTGGCATTCTCTCCCTTTTTTAAGACCTTTTCTAGGTGATATTTCTTTCTTTGTAGATCTTATATATATTTGCTTTCATTTTAATACATCAAATTTTAACATACATTGAAATAGATTTTATACCACGTTGATATTTATCTTTATTCATTCATTCATTGGAAAGACAACTTTTTCTCCTATTCACTAACATGCTTCATGCTTTTTCATGCATTTCCAGCCTGTCTCGATTCGTACGAGATGTTAGGCGCATTCCTTCTGCGCCTAAGTCCCGCACTGCGCCTTACACACTGGCGAGGCGCAGGGAACTTTACACCGCATGTATGAGCGCACCTCGGGCGCCGACATAAATCAGGTGCAGCTTTCACTAAAAATCCAATGAAAACGGGCGCTCCGACGCGCCGATCTTCATACATGTCGCCCCTTCATACATGTCAGGTCAGGGAATTTTCTGGGGGTGGGGGAGTAACCAGCTCTATTTGCCTTGGGCACCAAAATGGCGCGGCCCAGCATCCATAGTTACTTAGTACCACTGAAAAAGACGTATGTCCATCAAATTTCACCAAGAGTTTCCTATAGACCTGAAAGGACTTTCCACCTAATTTTTTATGCAAATTGTCATAACCCTGACGATCCTGTTGATCAGGAGTCTAAGAGTTTGTGGTAACTGTGGGGGCTTCAATAGTAGACATTTCGGTGGCCACCCACAGATAGATAGGACTAGTAGAACTCGATCCTGTCCCTGTTCGGTTGGACAACGGTTCTTAATCCAAATTACTTCTCTAACCCTATCCCTAGCTATAACCTTAATCCTCACCCTAAGTGGCGATTAGGGTTGTTTTGGAGTTCTATTGGGGCAGTACTCCCGATGTGATGTCCCATGAGGTTGATCAAAAATGGCACCACTTTGGGAACACCAACAGGTTAGAAGCACCACAAATACAAAAAAAAGTAAAGAAAAAACCTAACCTTGACCCTTACCCTAATAGAGGTGTTTCTATCATTCACTTTGATGGCATGCCTTCTGACAAGTTTGCAAATACAGTTCTTAGTCATAGCTAGTGTCACGCTTTCAAGTCAGGTTGATCTCAAACTCAACTTGAATCCAAGCATTTCGATTCAGGTAGACCCCAATAAAATTTTGGCAGGATTTGCCAAAAAACTGAATACAGCCATAACCCTAACTTTTAAATGGTATTTTAACCATAGTTTTTTGATGGTTTATCGATACAGTACATCGTCAGAGTGTGACAGGTGCTGGTCCCACTTCTGGAACCCATACCTATCTTGGGAATAGGCCCATTCTGTTGGCTCTGAATGGAGATCCAGTTGCACTTGCGCAGGACACTCCATTCTGTTCTATGGGAATTCCCAGTACAGGGGAGCGCTGTGTTCTCCATTCTCCTCTATGGGAGTTCCCAGTACAGGGGAGCGCTGTGTTCTCCATTTTCTCTATGGAAGTCCCAGTACAGGGAGCGCTGTGTCTCTCCATTCTGTTCTATGGGAGACTCCCAGTACAGGGGAGCGCTGTGTTCTCCCATTCTGTTCTATGGGAGTTCCCAGTACAGGGGGGCGCTGTGTTCTCCATTCTGTTCTATGGGAGCTCCCAGTACAGGGGAGCGCTCTGTTCTCCATTGTGATCTATGGGAGTTCTCAGTACAGGGGAGCTGATATGTCATCAAAGTGCATAATGGGAACACCTTTTTAAGGTTAGGGTTATGGTTAAGGCCAATTTTTTGGCAATTTGGGCAAATTCATTTCGTATCTATCGGAATTAAACAGCTTGGACCTGAGTTATATTTGATATGAACTCAATTTTGAAGCGTAACACTAAATATGACGAAAAATTGTATTTACAAACTTGTTAGAAGAAGACGACCAGAGAATTAATATTCACTGGTGATTTTAGATAAAAACACTTCTTCACTTCAACAAGTCACTAAGTTCCATCTGAGATTTTCTTCATCTCCTTGACCCTTCTCTGATGACACCTTCAGCCTCTTGTTTCTTTCAGGCTCCTTCTTGCCCCAGAGATCCTGGTAGATGAGGTTTACTAACCACGTGCAGGACGTCTTGCTCCTGACGAGATGGATCCCGAGGAGCTGGCCTGGTCTACAGCCTTAGAATACATTTATCAATACACCAGTGACGTCATTGACTTCTCCTTATGATCGTTTATAGAGACCATTGCCGGAGATAGAGGCATCTGCCTGCTTGTCTTCACTGAATTATCCTCCAACTTCGATGTAATTTCTGTTTGTCAAGACTTGGACTCATTTCCAGAGCTACGTTTCATGAATTCCATATGCGGCACTGGTTAATATTACATTCAATACATCCCTATGGAAAAATAAATTGCATGCAAAGAAAATAAAAGCTTTTGTGTTGAGCATGGAGCAGGGCGTTGCTGCTATTTCAGAAGTGCGGAATGTTCCGTTGCGTCTTCTGGCCACTTTGTCAGCAAGGTGCAGGAAATGAAGCAGATGCGGTAGTTGGATACAATTACGAGATGAAGCTCTGGAGGTTCAGGAAATGGTCTTGTGACTGCAGTTTAGATCTTCAGAAAGATCATTCGTAAACCACACAAGGGGAGGAACGCGGCGGAACGAAGATTTACATAGGGGAAATACAGGACTGTATTACTCAACTAATGATTTGGACACAGCGGTGGACCTCACCCACCTGGGCCGCTTACTATCACAGCTCATATTTCAATGACTGTAGCCAATATTCGTCTGCTTCACTTGTAATATACGTTGATCTTATCTGGAAATTTCCGAATTTGACTGGCACAAATGGGAGTAGTGTAGCTGGATTCAATATTTTGAAGAATTTTGATTAAATACCATAAATATGACCTTTTCTTGGTTTGAAATAGTGTTGCGTTTTGGATTCAGGTAAATTACACATTTGGTAAAAATCAAAGCAATTCAATCCGAGTCATCCGAAATTAAATTTTGGTGAAAATCAAAAAAATAAATTGATCTTAAGAGTTTGGGGTTAAGGTTTTTTTTCTACAGGTTGTTAGGGGTTATCTTACCGTTGTGCGGTGACCTTTTTTTTTGTTAAAAAAATAGTGTTGCGCTACAGATTCAGATCAATGACAAATTTTTTTTTCACCCAGTAAAATCCTATGTGTAATTGATGATTGCAAATTATCCTGTTGCATTCTGCTGCTTGGCCACAAAATCCCACTGTTTTCAGAATCTAATTTTTGCATAATACAGACTAAGACATGTCATGTGACAGGGAGACATGAGGGAGCAGCAGCCATCTTAGAGAGAAGGAGTGAAGGACTGAGAGCTCAGGCAGAGGACAAACTCTGAGCGCAATTCTGCTCAGCTCTCCTGATTCTGTGAGTCCATGAACTGTGTGAGAGAAGAGTTCGGCTGGCTGCTATTGGCGAGGAAAGCACTGTGAAGAAACGGACACTCTGCAGGACCCATAACAGAGAGGAGTGACTACCAACTTGAGTATACCACTACAACGGCAGTGACACTCATCAACAGCAGTGACTGTCCACAATCTCAAGGTAGACCTGGGTCGAAAGCATACACGCCAACTTATCTAGAACTATTTCCAGGCCTGTAGTTAGCCTAGTTAGGGCAGATTTGGTGTCAGGCCATAGGTGTCCATTCAAGAATGAGTCTAAATTCGGGACATTGGAGAGGGCTTGTCATAGTACTGTTACAATTGTGATCTGTTCGCTTGTATTGCTCCATATGTTATATATATATATATATATATATATATATATATATATATATATATAAAATATATATATATATTTTGAGCTAGTTAGGTTGTAAGCTGTGCGCACCGCGAGTGCGCATTTGAACTGCATCACACACAATTGTTCCTGTCTTTTTCGTATTAAAAGCTAAATACGGTGGCGCTCTGTGTAGTACAGAGGCCTAAGTCACTTCCTTGTACATTTGCTTTTGGGGAATTTGATGAATATACTTTTTCGTCAAGTTCAGTAAACAATACTTTTGGTTGAACTGGTGTTGCACTCATTTTCCTCGTTCATGACTTCGCTGAATTCTGGGAAGCCTACCTCGGCTTACCATTGCACTTTGATTCAGGAGGAGTCTGATCCAATTTTTGAAGGAGATGGCGGGAAGATCAATGATGAATCAGCGGACTTTTTTCAGTCAGAAAAAAAAGTGCATTACTGATTGATCGCATACACTTCCTTTTTCCCTGTGTAAAAAAACCTGCTGATTGGTCACACCGTTTTGCCTCCATAGCTAGCAAAATGTAAATCAGGCCGAATCAGCCATACTTGAACCTGAAGCACATTAGTAGTAATAATTGGTACTAGGGCTTACATAGGAGTGAGGGTGCTCTAAAACAACTATAAAAATGAGGTCCCCACCAGCTACATGTGCAAACTTAGCACCTACCACTCGTTGCCTCCTACTCAGCCAGACAGTATCACTCTGCTCTACACTGATGAGGGGCAAAACCCCAAAATGGCTGTCTGTAGATTGAGTGATACTGGCTTGGCTAATATCCCTTTTGCTTCTTAAAGATTCAATGAATCAGAAGCAAATTGAGGATTTGTTACATCCAATAGAGGGAGCTTGAGCTTTTCAGCTCTTTTCCCATAATGCCTTGTGATGTGCAGATGCCTAGTGGAGGGACAAAAGGCAATCTAAAAACTCTACAGACCTATATGGTGCTCTCCCTGAGGAGAGATATTCCCCTTCCTGAGCCACTCGTCGCCTCGCATCCAGCCAGCCAGTATCACTCTGCTCTACACTGATGAGGGGCAAAACCCCAAAATGTATGTAGATGAGTGATACTGGCTTGGCTAATATCCCTTTTGCTTCTTAAAGATTCAGTGACTCAGAAGCAAATTGAGGCTTTGTTATATCCAATAGAGGGTGCCTGAGCTTCTCAGCTCTTTTCCCATACAAACTTAGCACCTGTACAGCCAACAACGGCCCCTACTGCCCCTCTTCTTTTGGAGGAATTGGCGACAGTATGACCATTGGACCTCTTCCCCCGTCCTGGCTAATTTTGTAGGCCTATTAAATTAGTGAAGAGCACTCTGTGTGGTGTGCAATCTGGGCTGGAGCTTCCCAGTTTATGATGCCATAGTGCAACCACCTAGAAACAATATTCAGTCTGCACATCCGAAAAACTTTTTTGAAATAAATGAGCATAGGTGCACAGTGGCGTGGCAGCAATATACATACACAATCCAATATCAGCAGAACACTACTAACTAAAAGAACTATCAAAAGGCACATAGGAATTTTTGGAAAAACATTTCTGCTACTCAGGATATATGAAACATTTTTTGAGGTTCTTAGTTCACACCCCTGATCAAAACTGCTTAAGCCCACCTCCCAATCAGCAAGGGGACCTCAATACAGGTGGGAACCTACACTAATGTTACCTCTCTTTTAGGACCTGTTCAGACCTCAACACTTCAGGGAGTGAAGGCTCCAACTACAAGGTACTCTGCATTGATTTAAAAACCTGTGCAGCAGAAATGCTTTTCCAAAAATTCCTATGTGCCTTTTGATAGTTCTTTTAGTGTGCTGCTGTGATTGGATTGTGTATGTATGTTACTGCCACACCAGTGTGCACCTATGCTAACTTTTTTCCAAAAAGTTTTTCCGATGTGCAGATCAAATATTGTTTCTAGATTGTTCGTATGGGGGAGTGGCTGCCCCCTCTTTGGTTTTTTGCACTCTGTCCACCACAGGTTTTTAAATCAATGCAGAGCACCTTGTAGCTGGAGCCTTCACTCCCTGAAGGGTGGAGGTAATTTTATAGGCTTATTAAGTTAGTGAAGAGCACTTTTTGTGGTGTGCAATCTGGGCTGGTGGGAACGTAACGTTAGTGTAGGTTCCCACCTGTATTGAGGTCCCCTTGCTGATTGGGATGTGGGCTAAAGCAGTTTTGATCAGGGGTGTGAACTAAGAACCTCAAAAAAATATATCCTGAGTAACAGAAATGCTTTTCCAAAAATTCCTCTGTGCCTGTTGATAGTTCTTTTAGTGTGCTGCTGTGATCGGATAGCGCAACTACCTAGCAGGGCTGGTTTTAAACAAAGTGTGACCTTTGCAAAATTAAGAGCTGAGCCCCAAATGCAGAAACGTTGTACCAACAACACAGCCATGTACAGGCAAGTCATAAAGCGGTGTTCAGAATGATGTAACACTAATCTCAAGTGCTTTCAGCGATGTTGCTAAAATCTTAAAAGGCTGGGCACAAAAGCTCCAGGTCCCCTAGGTTTACATATACATATAGTCATTAAATAATACCGCAATACAATGACCATGTAGAGGTGAGTAACAATTCTATATCTGTTCTGTGTAGACCATATAACAGAATAAAGTACAATTAAATCTCCTGACTCATAGGTGATGTCTACTCTGATTGAAGTTGTTCACTTTTCTTGTCTTTTCCATCTGGCACAGACCAGCAAAGACTTTTATCAGCCACCACTGAGAGAGTTTGCTGTCCAGACATCTTTTGCTCCTCACTTTTCCAGCGCGCTCACAAGGTACGTAAAAACATCCGAATCTATGTCTGTTTCTGCCCCTTAGTGCTATAACTGTGTTGCAAAGTGCCCTAAAATATTCTACTGCAGAAATAATAGTGGCAAAACTATAGTTAGCGCAAAAATAGCGCCATACAGAGAGTGCATCTTATAGCAATAGTGCCACACAGATGGTGGTCCCAAAATAATAGCGGCAAGGAGATAGTGCCCAATACTTGGTTCCCAGAGATAGTAATTCACAGTAAAACTGCCTCTCTTGGTTCCCAACAGAGGCACAGTGCCACCTCATATACACACAGTAATCTTGCCTACACTCATATCAAGGGCCAAAAACAGTGATGATGCCCTCTTTATACCCTACACAGTGATAGAGAACCTTTTAGTGATCCACATTAAAAATGACCCACTGTTCAGTAAAAAATACCCCTTTTGCACCCCACATAGTAATAATGCCTCTTTTGTGCCCCCCAAACAGGAAAATTAGACTTAAATTTGAGATCAAAAATTGTTATAAATGGCAGGAACCCTCTTCCCATTTTGTCCTCTCCTGCTTATTAGCTCAGCAGGAGCTTCTGTGTTACGTCTGTCTTATTGTCTGTATTTATTTGGAGTGCTCAGGATCCTTGCTGATCAGCTGATCAGGCTGCACACCTGAGCTCATTAGCCTCTTCTGTCTCTATAAAGCTTAGCTGAATGATGATCTGGTTGCGGAGTATAGAAGCATTGGTCCTGTTGAGTATTTTTGTGTTGGATTGTGGTTTCTTGATGTCTATTCTAGCGACATTCCCCTGAGAGCCGCCGCTACCCAACCCTTATTGCGGTGAGGTCTTTTGACTTCAATTCTATCTACGGTTTCTGCTTTCTTTTGGGAGTGCAATTCTTTTGGGGCTGCCTGCTTTCCTTAACCCCTTAAGGACACTGGATGTAAACCTATGTCCCAGTTTCGGTAAGGGGCTTTGTAACAGGTTCGCTAGGGCTTATTTTCGGAGAAACAGGTAACAACCCCTCCACAGAATAAAAATGACCTCCTTTGTGCTTCCTAATATTTAAATATTTGGAACGGCACATTAGAGATGTTTCAGGATGCAGTAAGCCATACGCTCTTGCGATACTCAAAATATCAACAACATCACACTTCTGCCTACCAACCTGTCCCCTGTTGGGGTAGCGGTAGGTACCGAAACATGTTGGGACCATAAGTGATGGAATTTGTTTGATGTTTGTGAAGGTGATAGAACATAAAAGGAACCAGTCATCAGTAGGGCCAGGTTCCAGACGGGGTCGCCCTTGTTGGGGTGGTTGCTCTGGACTACAGGCTTTAGGTGATTACTAGTATTCTGTATAGGGTTGTAACACGGTAAGTTTTTTTGATAACTGACTCAGTGTCCTCTTGGAAATTTCACCCACTGTTACAGTATGTGGTATGTTCATTTACCTGGTAAACCCTGTGTTCTTCACTTCTGACCCTAGGTAGCCAGTGTAAATTGCAGCTGGATACTTTTGTGTTTTTTTTGCTGTGATGTTTGTCTCTCAGCTTTGAATCTATCTGATTTTTGGACTTGAGAGAATTTTTTTTTCCTCTCATTTTAATGATTTAAATAAAGCTTTTTTAAAATATAAATTTACCCTCCAAAAATTTGTGTTATATACAATCGGGTGTTTCAGGAAAACCATGTTTTTTTGCCTCCTAATATTGCCCAGTTTTATACTCCAATGATAATAAAAGTTTGACTTACCTTACCTTGATCGCACAGCACGTGAAAAAGGCTGAGACCTTTTGGCTTGTGAAGTCAGCCGAAATGGGGGTCTTGTAGGACTCAGGTCTAAACTAGTCTAAGTCCTATAAGAGAAAAAAAATGAAAGGGCAAGAAGCCGTTGTAGCTTAAAGCAGTTTTGTCCTGACCCATTCAAGTATTTAGCGCCACCTAGGGAGAACTGCAACCACTGAGCCGTATATGTGATAGGCTGTCATGAAGTGTTTTGTGGCAAAAAAGACAAAAAGTAAAAAAAAATCTTCTATTTTTCCCGATTCATGCCACTTTCTTTTAAGTGGTATCAATCCAATATCAGCAGCTCTAGTAGCACTAAAAATAATCAAAAAGAACATAGGAATTTTTGGAAAAGCATTTATGCTACTTTGAATACATGAAACATTTTGAGCTTCTTAGTTTACATTTTTGATCAAAACTGTGCAAGCCCACCTGCCAATGGCAAGGCGACCTCAACACAGTTGGGAACCTACGCTGCATATTGCCTCTCTTGGTGCCTGTTCAGACCTCAACATTCCAGGGAGAGTAGATTTCAGCTACAAGCTACTCTGCATTGATTTAAAAACCTATGCAGGTGGACGACTTTTAAGAAACCAAAGAGAGGTCAGACGCTCCTCCATACAAACCCCCATGCAGGGTAGCTTGTAGCTGGAATCTCCTCTCTCTGGAATGTGGAGGTCTGAACCAAGAGAGGCAATATGTAGCGTTGGGAACCAACTGTATTGAGGTCGCCTTGATGCTGGCAGGTGGGCTTACACAGTTTTGATCAAAAATGTAAACTAAAAACCTCAAAATTTTCCATGTATTCAAAGTAGCAGAAATGTTTTTCAAAAAATGCCTATGTTCTTTTTGATTGCTTTCAGTGCTAGTAGAGCTGCTGATATTGGATTGTGTTTGTATACCATTTAAAAGAAAGCGGCACGATTTGGTTAAAATAGAAGTTTTTTTTTTCCTTTTCGTCTTTTTTGTCCCAAAACACTTCATGACAGCCCATCACATATAAGGCACAGAAGCGCAGTGGTTGCAGTTCTCCCTAGGTGGCGCTAAAAACTTGAATTGGTCAGGACAAAACTGCTAACTGTATGTTACTGCCACGCCAGCGTGCACCTGTGCACATTTCTTTTTTTTACATTTTTTGGGTGTGCAAAACCAAATATTGTTTTCTAGACTTTCTTTTAAGTGGTAACACTTGATCAAATGTCTAAGATGGAAAAACCCCTTGAACAATGCGAGGCGATGACGGCCCGAAGCTGCAGTGAATGTACGCCATTCATCATCCGGAGTAATATCAAGCAGATACCAGTCTGTCCTCCTCTGTTTCCCTTTCCCTCCGTAGCCCGGACTGGTCACGAAGCCGCAGGATTTTCACTCCTCGCATTAATGTTCAGGAGACGTCTAAATTCTTTTGCTCATTAACAAGAAGTAATCTATATTTAGCCCTGGAGAGCAAGACATAAATCTTTCCACTTCAAGTCAGTAACATTTCCATAAAAAAGACATTAAAACTTTCTAAGGATCTCAAATGGTTAATGCTGAAATCCATCAGGGTAATGTAATGATAAACAGATCAATACAGCAACACACAGAGCGTAATAAGGACAAGCCTCGCCTCGTACCACATGCAAACTTTTCTGTTTTCTTTGTGTTGGATCCAATATACAAGGCTGCAGAAGTCAGAGGGTCGCAGTCTGGCAAAGTTCTGTGTAAATAACTATTTAAAAATAATTTGCCTCTGTGCACGAACGCATGGGATTAATTGCAAAAGTGTGTGAACGGGTGTGTATAGTTTTGCAACAAACTTGTTCTTTGCTCCAATGCGTCAAAAATGAAAAATAATGCAAGTTTGGAACTAGCCTGGATGAAAAACATTCCAACGTTTTGTGTATTCAGCTACCGTGCAGAGCTATGTGTCGCTACGTTTTGAGGCTTACAGGGGTATTGCCACGATCTCATTTCATACCTCCTGTATCCAGCTCTTCAGCGCTGTGTGTTCGGAAGGGGACGTGTGTGATTTGTTTGAATTGCAGATCATGTGACCCAGCAGGATGACATCACCTGTCCTTTCCTCTCTTTTGTCAAATAAAGGTCTGTTTATGTAAAGAGCTGTGAGTAGCTACAATGTAGCTGAGTGTTAAAGTTTTTGCCTCACAGCACAGGGGTCCTAGGTTGAAATCCCTGCAGCAACCAAACCTGTAGATTTTTTTCTCTTTAGCAATGCACAGACCTCATTGAGATTCCTTTTTTTATGTATTTGCACTGTTTGACTAATTACTAAGGAGCACAGAGGACGGGAGTAGAATGACAGCACCCGGGGTTTGAACACTCAGTAGCTGCCTGAGAGGAGAGGTGATGTCTGAGCATGTGCGACCAGGACTGAGGAGCTCACAGCCCTGGTCGTATCCCCTGGAGACGAGCTGTAAACAATGGATCACTAAAGGAGCAGTTAAAACAAGAACGGTGCTGTCACGTCAGTGGAGGTGCAGTGGGCCCTGACTGCCACCCAGCCCACTGTCCCTGCCTACTTGACGTGCTGCCCTAAATGGCAGACCCCAACTGGACGACAGCCCCTACTCTACTACGTGCAGGGCCGTCAGGGAAACGCGAAGTCAACAGTCCGGGTCGATAACGGTACAGGTACGCCAAAGCCACAAATCGGAAAACCAAGAGAATAACGTAAGCCAAGCCAAGCATCAAAACCAGGAGGTAACGCAGTACAGAATCAGAGGACGAGAACGAGGTCAGGAAGCAAGCCGAGGTCAGGGTAACAGAGCAAACAAGCAAACGGGAAACCAGGAGAAAACACAAAGGGTAACCTTTCACAGGCAAAGATGAACCAAAACTGAGCCAGTTTAAATGAGCCGCCCGGACACCGCCCCAGCAGCTGATTGGTGCGGCCTCCGGACTCCTCTATTGGTCTGAGCTACACACCTCTGAGCTGATTTGAAGCCGAGCTGTCACTCCTAACAGCCAGGCTTCTCCCTGGGCATGTCCCCCGCCTGGAGGGATTAACCCCTGTAGCACCTTGCTCCTCCACGGCAACAACATGTGTCGTGACAGTACCCCCCCTTTTAGGAGGGGCCACTGTACCCTTCCCTGTCCGGGTTTGTCCGGGTGGGAGTCGTGGAATTCCCTGATCAGAGATTCGGCATGAACGAATCTGTCCGGAACCCACGACCTCTCCTCCGGACCATAACCCTTCCAGTGGACCAGGTATTGCAGGGATCTCTGCACTCTACGGGAGTCCAAGATATGAGCGACCTCGTATCCCATTTCACCCTCAACGTTTACAGGAGGAGGGGGCTTGGAAGGCGAAGTCAAAGCTGGTATGTACCTCTTTAATAAAGATTGATGAAAGACATTATGTACCCGGAGACAAGGCTGGTAACTTTCAGCAGTATGCCACCGGGTTAACTACATTCATGCACAACATACGGATCCACAAACGTGGGGCTAGTTTACCGGAAGGCACCTTAAGACGTAGATTATGGGTAGACAACCAAACCTTATCTCCCACAGAAAAACCACTGGAGCAGAGACGCCTCCTGTCACCCTTCCTCTTTTGGATGCTCTGGGCGTTGAGCAAGTTCTTCTGAACTTGGGCCCATACTGTGCACAGATGCTTTACGATAACATCCACCCCACTATGGTCAGAAGTAGCGCCGGACAATGATGCATGTCTAGGAAGAAAACCGTAATTACAGAAGAATGGCGAAACACCTGACAAACTGTTATCCTGATTGTTAATGCAATTCCAAACGGTAAATATTTCACCCAATCTGCTTGTGGTCGGACTAAAAACCGAGTTTTGTGTAACGTCTTGGTCTTCACACCTACGTCTGCCATTAGTCGCAGGGTTGACAGGCCGAGGAGAAGGATAGGGTGATACCCAGAGCCTTACAGAGGGCTCTCCAGAAGCGAGAAACAAATTGAACCCCTCTGTCAGAAACAATATTTTCGGGTAACCCATGCAGTTTCACAATATGTTTGACAAACAACTCAGCGAGCTTTTTGGACGACGGCAACCCCCTGAGTGGAACCAAATGACACATTTTGCTAAAGCGATCCACCACCACCCAAATGACCGTCTTACCCTCAGAGGTAGGCAGATCAGTCATAAAATCCATTGAAATATGGGTCCATGGATGCTCGGGTATGGGAAGAGGACAAAGTTCCCCAGAAGGGCGAGTTCTGGGAGCCTTTGCCCGAGCACAAATGTCACATGCTGCCACATAGGCCTCCACATCACGATATAACGACGGCCACCAGTAGTTGCGAGAGATGAGCCTCTTTGTGCCAGACACTCCGGGATGTCCAGATAATACAGAATCATGTAGTTCCTTTAACAAACGTAAGTGAAACTGAGTGGGGACAAAGACTTTAGAAGCAGGACAATTAGCCGGTCTCATGTCCTGGTGTGTCTTAATCTCAGTGCCTAAATCGGGGGACATCTGGGAGCCTGAAACTAAAGAACCGCTCACAGCCTGAACAAAAAGTGGGAGGCTAAAGCTGTAGAACCACCCACAGGCTGAACAGGAAGCGGCAGCCTGAAGCTGTAGAATCACCCACAGCCTGAACAGGAAGTGGGAACCTGAAGCTGTAGAACCACCCACAGCCTGAACAGGAAGTGGGAACCTGAAGCTGTAGAATCACCCACAGCCTGAACAAGAAGTGGGGCTCTGAAGCTGTAGAACCACCCACAGCCTGAACAAGAAGTGGGGCTCTGAAGCTGTAGAACCACCCACAGCCTGAACAAGAAGTGTGAATCTGAAGCTGGTTGTGGCTCTGCGAAACAGCATGGTAAGAAGACTCAATACACCTTTGTAATGCCTATAGCAGCATGACCGGATACCCTGAAACTCTCCTAAACAGACGTTAGGAGTTCAGCTCTAGAGCTTACTCTGCAATCTTTTCTCTACCAATACTGGTAGGTTGAACCCCGCCCCTGAAAATGCTCTTATCCACTGAGAACGCCCCCAACAGAACCAGTAACTCCCATTTTGAGTCAGGATTATGCATTCAAGTTTTTGAACTCAAGTTACATCTGCATAAAAGTATTACCTAGTTTCTATCTGTGCATCATTTCATATCAGCCAGGCCTCTTTACTGATTCCACTCACTGTCTGTACATGATCCAGCCTCATGGGTCACATGATGCTGCAGCCATCCCGACCTCTGTGGCACATGATGGGCATCAGTGCCTGATGTCACATGACAGCCAATCACTGGCCTCTGTGGTCACATGATGCTGCAGCCAATCACTGGCCTCTGTGGTCACATGATGCTGCGAGCCAATCCCTGACCTCTGCTGTGGATCAACATGATGCTGCAGCCAATCACTGGCCTCTGTGGTCACATGATGCTGCAGCCAATCACTGGCCTCTGTGGTCACATTATTTACATGTAGATTGGTTGCAGCATTATGTGATGTAAACAATTCATAGCATTTTACAGATGTAGCATATGTGCAATTCTTCACCTAGCTGCTGGTGCTGTCGAATCTTAAGCATATGGACACTGCTTCTGCTTCTGAGGGCATTCTGTATACAGTGAATCAGAGCATGAAGAGGGAAGACAACATCCAGGGAGGGCAACTCACACAGACTGTAAATAGGAAGAAAGTTTGTAGGTGGAAAATTGCTGTGTACAAGTGTAGAGAGAAAGCAGAGTACTCACAGCAAATCATAGACTTCTAAACACACAGAGCTCACAAAGAGTATGTATTACTCTGAGGACATCCCCCCACATGAGAAATCTGAATCTAGGAGAAACTGAAAACCGAATATTAGACCTGCCAACAGCCCGAACAGGAAGTGTGAGTCTAAAGCTGGCTGTGGCTTGTGATACTGCATGGCGAGAAAACCTTTTTTTAAAGCGGGCATCTCAGCAATCTGTTTAAGTAATTCTGAAGTATCTGCTCTGCACTGTGCAATCCTTCGGTTATTGCTCAGGAAAATGGACAAATACATTGAAACGTGGACATTACCCTGTATGTGGGGCAGCATTGGTACAGATTTTTTCAGAATTGGTGCCCGAATCTAGTTCTGCAGTTTAGCCCCATTCACAGGATCTAAGTTTGAGCGTCAATACCAGACGCAGCCCATTGACTCTGGTGGCGCTGTTTCTAGAAAACCATCAGACCTTATTTACAGCTGTTACGAGTCGCCCTGCAGACAAAATGTCGGGCCGTGGGCGCACTCGTCCTCCCTCTGCTTATAACCTGCTGGGGACGAGTGCCGCCGTGGTCCGTATGTTGGGCTCCGGGGTGACTTGTACTACCAGCGGCTACTCACCCAGACGCACTCCTGCTCCTCCGCACGCTCCTGTTGGCTGCTGTGTGCGTGTCCTTGCTTCCTATGGTGCGCACGCGCAGGCTCACTGCGATTTATAGGGCCGGCGCGCTGGTAATTGTTTATTGCTGGGTGTTAACCCTATATATCCATTACGCTTCTGCCACTTCCCCGCTGGCTCTATAGTGCCATGTGTCTATAGTGAAAAGCATTACAGAGTGTTCTATTGCCATATCATGTACCGTACCTCCTGCCTCCGTTCCTCCACGAACCTTTGCCGCCTGTCCTGACCTTCCTGCCTGTCCCAGACTACGCACCTGCCTAGCGATTTTGTGCCATGCCACACCTTGGCTACCACTGCAGGCAAGTTGCGTCAGGGGTAGCGACCTCGGGTTTCGCTTGCTGCAGCAAATCCAACCCATTTTTCGGCAGGCTCCGGTGAAAACTAGTGGCCCTTTAGACTCCACTCCCTGCTGCGGCTTACACCATCGCCTGCAGTGGTACAGCGGATCCACTACTCGTTACAACAAAAAATAACAGTAGAATCCTCATATGACCAATTGGGGTGATTCCAACCACAAAATATTAGTAAAAAGTTGGTCATTTACCATATCCAAAAGTTATTCAATGTGTCTATGACTTTTCCTGTAACTTTCAGGTACAACTTCTTTAATGACTTACCCCCGGGGGGATGACAAAAAAAAAATCCATTGTGATTTCTTTCTTCTACTCTAAACTCCCTATTGTGCGTCTTTCTAAAAAAATGTAACTTGTGGCTTTATTTTGGGACATATTGTAGCTTTATTGTTATCTCAGACAAGAGCCGCACGTCGCGCTGGATCCGGTTCAATCACCGCATTCGGAGTATTACCGTTAAAATAGATAAGTTCCTGTCGAGCTCTGCGGGGGGGCGCATGTTAATTTCTGATGTGATAAGAAACACATTTGATGTGTGTTGTGTATCCGTTGTGTAACCTGCTCGCCGTATCCGAGTCTAACTATGGCGGTGATTTCCACATACTCAGTAGCAACCGGACAGATGTGTCATCGAATCTAATCCCCTTAATCCCTAAAGCTCTTCTATAATGGATATTTTAAAAGACCAGATTGGAAAACATGCTGTCTTTTTATTGAGCTTTTCTGAATGCTCCATCTTTCTCCGGCATTATTCCTGTGCCAAGAGCTCTTTCTCCGGACATGTAGCAGATTCGTTCCTCGCAAAGCCGATGAATGCACCTAATGAGTTAAACTGTTTACGCTTGTTTTAACTACATAATTCCGCTGGAAGGAGCAGATTTTCACCGCCTTCCTCATCTGCCGACAAACAATTTTATGGAGGGAATGATTAGGAACACTTAGAAAGTGTGGGAACACGGGCCGCACGTAAAGCGTCTCATTGACTATGCATTGCCCCATTATGCCAGGTTTCAAGCGAAGCGCCACTTCAATGAATTGAAATGACAACACCTTAAAGGGGTTTACGGGACTAGAAAAACATGGCTACTTTAATGCAAAGATGACGGGACACCTGTCCATGGGTTGTGTCTTGTACTGAAGCGCTGCTCTGTGGCTGAGCTGTAATACCACTCACAACCTGTGGAGAGGTGTGGCGCTCATTCTAGTTGGTTGCTGCTCAATGAGCACTGTACATACAGCCTTCACAGGGTTGTCTCACTACAAGGATTGCTCTTTATGTTAAAGATCTTGCAAAAACAAGTCACTTTGCAATATGTGTCCATTAACAGTGTCCTACCTATTCCTAGATATCCCCTCTTGTATGGGCTGCATCAGCTGCTCAGGTCACTATAGCTACAGACCTGTTCAATCTCTCCTGATAGGTTGCCAGCGCTGGTTGCTATAGCTACAGACCTGTTCAATCTCTCATGATAGGCTGCCAGCACTGGTCGCTATAGCTACAGACCTGTTCAATCTCTCATGATAGGCTGCCAGTGCTGGTCGCTATAGCTACAGACCTGTTCAATCTCTCATGATAGGCTGCCAGCGCTGGTTGCTATAGCTACAGACCTGTTCGATCTCTCCTGATAGGCTGCCAGCACTGG
This sequence comes from Phyllomedusa bahiana, assembly GCA_025379985.1. NCBI lineage: Eukaryota > Metazoa > Chordata > Amphibia > Anura > Hylidae > Phyllomedusa > Phyllomedusa bahiana. The sequence continues at coordinate 3,825 of JAODAL010028868.1, read as the reverse complement.
TTGCTATAGCTACAGACTTGTTCAATCTCTCATGAAAGGCTGCCAGCACTGGTCGCTATATCTACAGACCTGTTCAATCTCTCATGATAGGCTGCCAGTGCTGGTCGCTATAGCTACAGACCTGTTCAATCTCTCCTGATAGGCTGCCAGGCTGGTCGCTATAGCTACAGACCTGTTCATCTCTCTGATAGGCTGCCAGCGCAAGTTGCTATAGCTACAGACCTGTTCGATCCCTCCTGATAGGCTGCCAGCACTGGTTTCTATAGCTAAGACTTGTTCAATCTCTCATGAAAGGCTGCCACCTGGTCGCTAAAATCTACAGACCTGTTCAATCTCCATGATAGGCTGCCGGTGCTGGTCGCTATAGCTACAGACCTGTTCAATCTCTCCTGATAGGCTGCCAGCACTGGTCGCTATAGCTACAGACCTGTTTGATCTCTCCTGATAGGCTGCCAGCACTGGTTGCTATAGCTACAGACCTGTTGGATCTTTCCTGATAGGCTGCCAGCACTGGTTGCTAATAGACAGGCCATCAACCTCTTTGGTGGGAAGAACCCTTTAATGAATTGCATTCCAGAAATACAGTGGAGACTGACACAGCACTAGTAGAATAAGAGGGATGGGAAGGAATACATTGCAAACTGCCTATTAGTGGAGATGTTCAGGAACTCATCCTTGCAATGTTCCTGGGTTCACATGCTTTGGCCCTGTGGTTTTTTCTGCATTCTTTCACGCTGCGCGGTCTTGTTTGAGAGTCGGCAGAGAACGGTGTTTTTAAAATTTTTGAACTTCTGTTTTATTTCTATTTTATTGACCTGGAAACTTTATGTTGGACTCAACCTGATTGTCTTTCCAGCTCAGTTCTCTACTGTAAGACTGAAAATTTGACAAGTTTCAGTTCAGGAAGGTGTGAATCTACTGAATGCATGAATTTGCACTTCAGCAACTCCGAAGTTACTGTGCTGTACGTGTTTAGAGGGATTGTTGACAGATAAACTTCCTTTAGTACAGAACAAAATGTGCTGCGGATTCGAACACTGGACCTGCATTCCGGGAAATCACCGGGCAATGAGATCATCTACTCCCCTAAGGAGCTGCAGCTGAAGCTGGTGCTGAACAAGGGACGAGGACTGAAAACCGCACGTCATAAAAAAAATAATTCCGCCAAGTGCATCCAAATGCTGATTAAAGGGCGACATGTATGAAGGAAGGCGCGACAAAGTGAATAGTCAAGTCTCATTTTCAGTGTATAAAGCACCTGAATGTATGAAAGTGTTTTTTGTGCGATTATAAATGGTGTCTAAAGTTCCCCGGGCCTCGCCTGTGTGTTCCCCGGGCCTCGCCTGTGTGTTTGGTGCATTACGGAACTTAGACGCATTAGTAATGCCCCAAACATGTATAAAGGCCATAGATAGGCTGGAAATAAAAGTCATTAGAACAGCATGTCAGTCATAGAAACTATGGGACTGATCCTGCTTGGAGGACCACAGGTCCCAGCAATACCTGTGCTGTGCCGGCTCTTGCTGTATGTAGAATAAAGGGAGAGAGCACAAAAATATTTAATGTAGTAAAAATTCAAATGTAAAAAAATCTGAACATCATCATCAGTGGTTATTTCATGTAAAATTAGTTTTAGATTCTATTAATTTTAAATACATTTTATAGGAGATATTTTTGGGATATTGTTATATTAATTTTATATGATAACATTTTTTAATTAAATTTAAATAATGTAATTTTATGTGGTTTGATAATTATCAGAAATTACTTGTTATTATTGTACTGGTGGAAGTTGAGAAATATTGGACATATTTTGCCCTAAAATGAAATCTATTTTCCCTGCGACTCCTCAGGGGTCAGGCAGAGCACATTGAAATAGGTCTGCCTGTCCGAGCAGTAATGGGTCTAGTGCTGCCGAACCACATTCATAGATGTGTCCAGGGCCAGGACGACGGTTAGGCAGAGGTAGGCGATCGCCTAGGGCGCCTACCTCTGCCTGTCCCTAATGGGCGCAGACAGGGGCCCCGAGCCTCGTCGGCCTCTTTAGCTGTATGTGTGTCTGCTGGACGCACATACAACTGACTGGGCTTATGTGGAGCAGAGAGCGAGCCGCAGGGCCGACACAGCGGGGCTGCCGGGTCCTCATAGCGCTGAGGACCCGCGCGGCCCCGCGCTGCTCAGCTGGCAGCGTCGTGATGAAGTGATGTCATCGCGACGCTGCCTCTCCTCAAAACGCAACACCCGTCATAGGCTGTGCGCCCGAGGAGCTGCCGGAGGAGCGCCGCGGCCGGTAAAGAAGAGGACAGAAGAGGGGCCGCGCGGCCGGGAAGCGTAAGGTAAGTTAAAAGTCCGGTTATTTTTTATCCCGCCTGAAAGGTGGCCCCCCATATGCCCTTGGCCCCTGGAGCCCCCTATATGCCTGGCCCATTTCCCACACCCATATGCCTCCTGAGCCCCATATTTTCCCCCTGCCTGAGCCCCCATATGCCTGCCTGAGCCCCCCTTAATATGCCTGCCCCCCAGCCCCCATTAACCCCTTGGCCCCCCACCTGGGCCCCTGTATGCCTGACTGAGCCCCCGTATGCCTGCCTGAGACCCCATATACCTGCCTGAGACCCTGTAATCCTACATGAGCCCCTATAGACTGCCTGAGCCCCAAGATGCCTGCCTGAGCCCCCCAAATACCTGCCTGAACCCCCATATACCTGCCTGAGTCCCCGTATGCCTGCCTGAGTGCCCCAATATCTATATACCTGCCTGAGAGTGACCCTATATCTATATACCTGCCTGAGAGTGACCCTTAACCTATATACCTGCCTGAGTGCCCCTATAGTTATATACCTACCTGTCTAAGGGGACAACATCTATATAACTGCCTGACTGAGAGGGCATATCTATATACCTGTCTAACTGCAGGGACCTATATACCTATAATTAAAGGGGTTTTCTGGAAATGTGAGGATTCTAAATATTGTGTCCAAATCCTCAGGGACGAGTCGGGGCCGGGAGCTATCAGCCTGAAGGTGTGAACCGATAGAAGAAAAGGGAAAAGGTGAACGACCTGATAGAAAAGACGTTCCTGTGATCACTAAATGTAACTGCAGTTAATCACTTATATGCTGCAATCTACATAAAACTAGTATCTACCACTATATGGCACGTATGGGGGGTGGTAAATGTTTTCAGAGCCTGTGTACAGGTTTGGTCAATGTGGGGGTCGCGTTGGTAAAAGGGTCTGGCAATTTTTTTGGTCCTTTGAGAAATATTCGAGGTCTTGGTTTTGGGGGAGTGTTTTTAGTAAAAATCATTACGGTAATTTGCTCCATGTATGTGTTTTTTTTGGTGACTGTTATTTGGGTATTACATTGTTTTACGGAAGCGATTTTAAAAAACGAAATTTGTCAGGGGCTGATTTGTCTTGTGCAGTGATGCTAGGAGAGGGACGGATGTGCAAAAAATTAGTGACGGACCGGGGCCCAGGGGCAGAGGAATTATTGGGGGTTGGGGGCCTTTTTTTGGGGCGGGGGGGCCCATTGGCGTATTTGCCTAGGGCACCAAAACCCTTGTCCCGGCCCTGGATGTGTCAATATTAAGAGTGGGGGGCGAGCCCCCAAACCCCCTCGTTTGGCCCTTAAAAAGTGTCGAGTTTTTCGAACAATGCACCTAACCATTCATTAGGGTGCATTAACATCTATCACCTCATAAAAAGGGGCGCATTGTACGCCAGAAAAAGGGGAACAAACTTTCATACAGGTCACCCAAAGTGCCGATAAACCCCCAAAACACTTCTGCAACAAAACCACCAAAAAGACACTTAAAAATGTA
>JAODAL010028867.1:0-52604 GCA_025379985.1 Phyllomedusa bahiana | reverse complement strand
CGTGAACATCACCTTTCTGAACAAAGGAGTGGCTGTACATGCCCGGCACTCTCTTTTCAGTTTAATAAGAGTTCCAAGCTCAGTCAAGCACACTCACTTGGATTTTCTCAGTATTTCCATAGTAAATAATATAGATGGCGCTAGGTAAGTATTGTCAATGAGTATATGGGTGGTATTGAGTGATGTCATTATAACACATTTGTAATTTCCTGATGTGTTAATTTTCCTTTTCTTGCTTATCAAGTTGCATAGTGGGCGAGAAGATGGAGACGTTTCCATCAATTATTGGCAAAACTTAAATAAAGGGTTGTCTTATTAAGACAACTTCTGCCCAAATGACTTACAATATTAGTGTATATAACTTTCTTAAAATTGGTTTCCAGCTCTGGACTACCCTTAATGAGCCAAGGCTGAGAGCTGCTAAGTTTCTACTGGTTCTGCTGTGGTAGAACCCAGACCATAATTTTTCTATGATACAGTGACAAAACAATCTTTGGCAAGTGTTAAGTAGATATTCTGGTTGTCAAATTCACCTGGAAAAATTCCCATAACTGTATTATCATAATAAAAATACCACAAGACAATTGTAGTCTAATGGCACAACTCAACTATAAAGAATCCCAGAGGAAATCATTCCCTACTACAAAAGTGCCACTTATACAACCATTACCGATTAACATTTGTGCATTACGTATGGTCAATCAGATTACAATGGAGCGTGTCACATTTTGTTTAGCACACCGCCAGCTACCTTTCTATAAGGCCAACTGTAAATGTTCCGAAAGGTCTTTAATTCTCTTATGACACACTGTATAAAATAAATGGTCTGTGGCAAAGCATCATTTTACATTATAAGTAGCTACAAACCTCTAAACATTAGTGTATATTTATTTCCTATTCAGTTTGTTGACAGATTATAGTTGGGAAGAAAAATCGAGAAATAAGTATTACTCTGGAAAGTCAATCTGCGATATAACAATCATAAAGATATGTCAAAACCATTTTCCCACAGAATAACATTTAAAATTGTGCTTCAGTAAAAAAAAAATTATAATTTTTAACAATGATTAGGTACATAATCAGATGTAACCTTAACTCCCAAAAGTTCTTCTTCCATCTTTGATAGCCCAATAGAGGAACATTTTTTACAGCTCCGGAGAAGTTATGTATGGCCATAAGGCCTCGAATAGAGTCGTTATTAAGCAGTATCTTTGGGGATTATACTAAAAATGGAAAGTCACCAAAAAGTTTCTTTAGGCATACAATGTATATATGAATGATGATGATATTAGCAAAAGCTAAAAAACTAAAACTCCACCCATCTACCTGGGCTGCTTTCAATCAGAATAGAGTGTAACTGTGACCTTCATGTCCTAAAGGTATGGAAGCCAGATGAGGCACAAAGTGAGCTGAGAATGCTACAGTGTAGGTCCACATCTGAACTGAGGTCACCTTGGCATTGATGGATGGGTCCTCACATTTTTTATAAAAAAAAATGCTCGAATGACCTCAGATTTTCATGAATTTTAATGTTGCAGAAATGCACTGAGAATTAAATTATTATTCATTGCTTTTATGTCTCTTAGCCTTTTTAAGGGGGCTGATTGTTTTTTTTGGGTTTTCAATTTGGGCCAATAGTATCACCCCACCCGTTTGGATGTGCTGCCCCTATTTGTTTTTTTTTTTGATTAAAAAAAGCTTGTAATTTACCCTAATATTAAATTTTTTTATAGTTTAAGGAATATTGTCAATCAATATGAGTAATTTTAAAATTTCTGGCCCGGGGGTTTTGACAAAGTTTTTGCCAAAATTGGGTAATTTTTTTGCTGACAATTTTTAGAAACGAATATTGAGAACACAAAAAGTGTTAGGGGGTTATAAGCTTTAAAACATTTAAAGACGGTCCCAAAAAGACCCAAATTTCCCCTAACTCATTATGTAATAAAAAACCCAAAAAACTAATGTTGTCGACAAAAAACTAGGGTGAAGAGCTCTCAGTGTTGTGTCAGAAATTTTCATTGATGAATGCCAACTTTTTCACTAAGAATACAGCATGAGGGCTCTAAAATACCAACACCAGACTCTGATACAGTATGCCTATATTACTTTCACCATTGAACCCTATTTAGTTTAATTCATACGGAAATGTAAGATTTAAAGGGGTGTCCCTTTTGGGCATCTCAGAACTCCCTAAGTGAAAAGAGGACGAGTTAGCGCCCCACCGTAATTTGGAACTCCAAAAAGTAAAATAAGGAGGACGACACTAGCACCCCCTTCCTCATTCACATGCAGGACTGGACCACATTTTAGAACACGGGCGGCGAAGGGATTGGCCGAAAAGGGGGATACCTTTTTTAAATTTTTAAAACCCCCCTTCTGTTGATATTGAACTGTGAAGGTTTTTAATTTAAATGAATATAGGCATACTGTATCAGAGTCTGGTGTTGGTATTTTAACCCCTCAGCTGATTTTGTGTTTTATTCGGGATGTCCCCCCAAAACCCCTCTGACACAATCCACCCCTCCTCTTTCACATGCAGGGCCCGACCCTTAGCAAAAAGTGGGCAAGGGGATTTGCTTAACGGGACTACGTTTTTAAGGGAACGGGGAAAGGGACACACAATGCAAGTTTGTGATGAGACTCTAGTACTGAACATCTCCATGCAGAACAGAATGACATCCTGTGGCTATGCCATAAATATTTGACATTGGAATACCCCTTCAACACAGGGGTGGAGTCCGGGCGTGAACCCAAACCAAAACCGTACGCGATTTGGGTATGTTACCAGCTAATATTTTGGGTTTTGTGATTTTGACAGTCCTGAAACAAAGTTTGAATTTTTAAGAAACGAAAGGAAAAAAGGAAAAGATAGTACAGCAGCATACCTTGTATTTGGATTCCCGAAAATTTTAAAAATGCCAAATAGACCAGATAATAGGCAGCACCGGCCACTAACTGCGGCTCACAAATCAATTAATCAAAAAGAAAACATTAGAAGGTACGACTAGATCAAAAGGGCGCAGGGGGTTTGAAAAAAGGTTGCAGCTCAAGATTCAGCAGACTGCTGACAAATACAATATTTCAAGCACAGCTTAATCTTCCTTTTACTTGACAGACACAGAAAATGATGCTGAAATTATATAAAAGCAGATGAGATGTAGAAGTCAAGAGCTGAGAGGACTCCAATCTCCTACCTCATTAGATTCGTATTCCAGGCTGTATTGGGGAGAATTATAGTGGGTGTATTGGAGAAATTCTACTTGGTTTGAACAATTTTTGAGTGGGTTTGAAGTGTCAACTAGTTTTTGAACTAGAAATGTGCTTAGAGTAGCAGTCACTTACCTTTTAGTATTGAATACCAATGTACAGAGTTAAACGTAAATTTATTCAAAAAAAACAGGGGAAAAAAAAGTTGCCTGGTCTTTTTCAGTGCTTTTTTTGGGGTCCGAAATGGTTTTTTTTGGGTACTCGCCCCGCACCCCCCCAAAAAACTACGACAGGTAAAGCTGGAATTTAGATTGTGAGCCCCAAATGTTTCGGACCAGGAAATAAAGAAATCTTGTACAGTAAGTGGTAAAAAAACCCACTATAAAAATTTAATCAATAAATTATAAAACACAGTAAGAAAAGAAATTTTTGAAATCTCTCCACATCTTTGCATGGTACATTACAGAAAGAGGGGCAAACAAGCACAATAGTGGATCACTAGGGTTTTTACAGTCATTACCTGTTTCAGAGAATAAGCATTATTACAGCCAGGGACAAGACTACAGAGAATTCAAATGTACCCTCTGCCCCTGGGCTCTAGTGTCGGTGGAGCCAAAAGGCTTCCCCACCACATGGTGTCTAGGAAGTGGGGTTGTCTGGGAAGTTGTGTCTAGAAAAACACCACTATAAAAAGGTCCCCCAAGGGAGGGGGGGCCCTGTACCCAATTTTTTTAATGGCTCAGGGGTTCAAATTACAGATTTGCGAGTTTAACTTAACCATTTCACAGCTTTGCATGTTGTCTGCTCTTAATGCTAAACAAAAGCCATTGAAAGCGTTAAATAGGTTGAGATAACATTCTGTGGTGTGATATCATGGTGCTATGAACCTGTAATTAAAGCTCTTTGACAATCACAGCTACAAGTGTAATGGTGGCTTCATTTTCACACTCAGCTTTTTCAAAAACAGATGCAAATAAAAAATTCTGAAATTAATAGCTACTTGCCAGAAGACAAAAACTGTGGACTTGCTGATATTTTAGGTGGTATTACCCTATGTTAATACAATGCTTTAATTGGTTCAATCTACTCTCAGCAACTAAGAAGGGGGCATTCTAACTTGCCCTGTATTTAAGAAATACAGTAGAGACCTGCATTGCAAACAGTATATGGGCCATTTGTTGGTTAACAGTTCATTATAGAGCGTCCTCTATGCCTCTAACAATTTACCGTATATTGTTACTCATTAAACTTATTAGCTCATTACATACAGTATGTCGCAAAAGTGAGTACACTCCTCATATTTTTCTAAATATTGTGTTACCGTATTTTTCGGACTATACGACGCACTGGACCATAAGACGCACTTAGGTTTTTGAGGAGGAAAATAGGTAAAAAGAATTTGAAGCAAAAAATCCGGGCTGATGTGTAGTTTTTATTGGTACCATTCTGGGTTACATGCGACTTTTTGATCACTTTTTATTCCGATTTTTTGGCGGGTATGAAATGACCAAAAAAAAACCACAATTTTGGCGTTTGGAATTTTACTCTCTATACTGTACAGCAGGGGTGTCAAACTGCGGCCTTCTAGCTGTTGGGAAACGACAACTCCCATGATGCCCACGGTTATAGATAATAGAAATGCATGATGGGAGTTGTAGTTTCCCAACAGCTGGAGGGCCGCAGATTGACACCTGTGCTGTACAGTGTATGGGATAAATGTTGTTATAGTTTAAGAGAACAGACTTTTACAGACATGGAAATACCAATTTTTATGTGCCTAATAATAGTATAGAATGCGTCATAAATCTGGCACATTCTAGCGCATAAACGTCAATTCTGGCTCAGATAAACCACTTTAAAAGTGCTTTACCTATTCCAGCAGTAATGCGCCTGAAATTGCCATAAATAAGCTATAAATCTATAGCTTCATACGGTTCTAGTGCGCTCCGCCTCCCGTACACCCCCCGAATCAGGCGCATTACAAAGTGCCGCTTGCGCTCTGTAATGCTCCTGATACTGGCATACGGGAGGCGTTACACTAATGTGAACGGGGCTGCGCCTGATGTCGGGCTGAAAAGACGCCAAATTTCTGGCCCCGTTCATACATGTTCCCCTATGTGTAACTTTTTATTTTTTTATTTGTAAAATGGCAAAAGTGGAATGATTTCAACTGTAATATTTTTTTTTTTTTATTTCTTTTACTTTAATACTTAGTCCCCCTAAGGTACTAGACCAATAGGGGGCATAATGCCTTGGCCTATATACAGCAGTACTATACATTACCTATTACAGCCTGCCATATGTCGTCAAAAGTTTTTTTTGCGCAAAATACAACAAAATTATGACACATCCGTATCGGGACATGTTGCCCATTCTTTCTGTTCCTACTATTGATTCGCAAGAAGATGGTAAAAGACATGGTCGAAAGCTGATGCAAGGCAGTATACCTCTGTCAGTAAAATGCTTAATCAGTACACCATTTAAGTGATCTATATGCACACCTACCTCTCGTGTAGCCCATTCTGAGGGATAATGAAAGCATAACATCTTCTTATTTCTAAAATCCAGTAGAAAAACACTGCAATATATCTGTCATTACAATAAGCACTAAGTTCACCAATTCTCCAGTGTGAATTGTCAGCGTGAAATGGCTTTACTTGACATTTCTCTTGTAATATTTTCTCTACAACCATCCTAATAACATTCCTATTCTAAACCTTATAAAATCTCAAGAGCTCACCTGACAGTAGCATTGTGAGCAAAATAAAACCATTTCTATTTTGTGAACAAAATCATCTATAGACTTTGCTCTTCATATTTCTAAGTCATTTTATTACTGGATAATCATGAGTAATATTTAAAGACGTCTAACTCTGAGCTGGATTCATCATTTGCCAGCATATATTTCTCAGAAGAACTGAATGCAATTTCACGAAGTTATATAAGTATATACCTCTAAAATCAGGCTTAAAGGGGTATTCTCATCTCAAACACATTTATTGCATGACAACACAATATGCAGTAAATGTCTGAAAATACAGGTCCCACATCTGGGACTCGCAACTATCTCAGGTGGGGTCCAATTACCCATATCCTTATTTGTGCCCCAGCAAATAGAGAGGTGGTCATACATATCCACTTCCATGGGAGTTCTAAGTACTGCTGAACACACTTGTTTAGCTGAACTTGGAACATCCATCGAAGTGAAGAGAAAGTTGCAACAACATTGCTACTGATCTATTTGCTGAGGTCATCAAATAAAAGAGGAAGGGGGGAGTGCAACCTCCATTCTCAAGGGTCCCAGAGGTAAAGCCCACATCTGTCAGACATTTATAGAATCCAAAAAAAACCTATTTACTGTAAGTATGTATTTCATGTTGATAATTATTATATTTTAAGAATATTCCTGTTCTGGTTATAGGTATTAAAAGCTAGTCACTTACAGTGACAACTCTATATGACATAACAACACCTACAGTTAGTGAAGCACTTCCCTAAGGTGAGCTCCATTTCCCACCACTATCCGTACCATGACCAGATTAAAAAGGGGTTGTCTGGTTCCTATAAAAAGAAATTCTAAGATGATGGCGCCCAATTAAAAAAACAAAAAACAAAAAAAAAACTACACTCACCTTTCTCCTCACGTTCCAGACATCCCCATCAAGGTCCCATGCCTTATAGCTTTGTACAACCACGGCCCTTTACAAAGTTTTATTGTCCTCAAAGACATCTATACTCAATGTATGGCTCAAATTTGAGAGATCTTTTCTTCTGTAAGACCCCATATTAGGATTCTGCCACACTCAATTTGAAGCAATATATTTGAAAAAAAGGCCACATAGAGCACCATAATTTGAAATATTCGTACAAAGCCGCAGGCACTCCAAATGCCCTCAGACAGCCTCCATAAACACAACTCTACTCAACCAACCAATATATCACCTCTTTCAAAGACTCATAGTAGATCACAAAAAAGGTATCTACTTCAATGTCCCTGGATAATTTGTACGGATTAGTTGAGCTTCTGCATTTTCTGTGTGTAGGTTTACATGCTAGTAAGCGATATAGGTAAAATTAGTTTCTTGGTTAAAGTTTTACTATTTATTATTTGCAATTTTTGCATTTACATGTAACTGACTGAATTTATCTAATTTTCATAGATCTTAAATGCAATGTTAGCTTTCTGGTTGCCTGCAGCAGGCTTTGTATAGTACTGTGCACCAATCAGTTTGTAACATGGTAAAAACATTCTTTCCTCATCCTATGATATATGTAATACATGTACAAATATATAAAATTTGATATATAAATTTCTGTGTATGTGCTGTACATCCACCGCAGCAGGTATACAACTATCCCATTACTGTAAATAAGATTGCAGTGGAGTATGTGTCATCACCCAGCTTTCCTGTACACCAGATAGCCTATCTAGCATCCCAGAAAGGTGGGTGATGTCACATTTCCCACAGCAATTGGTTTTTGATCATGGGAAAGCTGTGTGCCTGCTTTGAGGGATGTGGCATCATCCCTGCACCCAGTGATGTCAGGGCAGCATCTCATGATGCTTTACCCTGGCACCACTACTATATAAAGAGCAGTAGGCAGACTTTTTTCTGACTGCTGCTGGATAATTTCAAAGGTCCTAATGCACAATCAGCCAATCAAACAATGCAAGTCTTCTAACTAGGTAAAAAAGGTATATTTGGCAAATTTATCAAAAATATATCTCCTTCTATCAGAAGAGGTAAATACAATGCACAATAATGGAGGCACTTAGACTCTAGCAGCTAGTAGTTAGTATGTACACATCATTATCATTGTATGTGGCCACATTAATGTATAATAGCATCCCCCTCCAGCTCTGTACATTACATTACATTTCTGTCAGCGCCTCTGTTTACATAGTGACTGATGATTCATTAGAGGCAGCCAGATGTTTCTCTGCTCAGGTCACACCCATTACAGTGTTTCTGAGCTGAGTCTGGCTTCAAAGTACACCCACTGAGTGATGACAAAATGTCCATTTAGGCCACGTGAGGCCAGGCTCTCTGCCTGGTTTTACAAAGCAGGACAGGTAAATACATTTTAATGCGTATCAATTACAAACTTCAATATAATTAAGTTGTGAGCTCTATCACAAATAAAAAGATCCAGTCCAGGAGAACCCCTCTAAGTTGTATGCATAGGACCTAGTACCAGGTACTAGATACCCAACTGATCAAACATTGGATCTCAAACATTTATGTTAACATGTAAGTTTCACAACTCATGATACCATTTGATGGAATTTCAATAATCTTCAACATATTGTGATCTCATGCATGACTAGGTCTGTTCAAAATTATCTTGGGGGACAGTTTATCCCACAGTACTTCTATCAAGGGCATTTGATGTCCCCTAAAACCTCCATTTTTTTCTTCTCTCTTTCATCGTCTCATCTATTATTTAAAGGGGTATTCCAATCTCATTGATTAGCTTTAAACATGTAGAAAAGGTAAATAAAGACTATTAGAAAATATATTGCAATTTACTTTCATTTAAGAGATAGATTGATTCTTTTTTCTGCTTGTTTACACAGGCTTCTCTAGTTACCAACCACCTCTCTCTGCTCTAGCAGTGGCCGGACTTTTGACATCATGTCCTGCTTTAACTGATCAGCAGGACAGCGTTTCTCATTCTCTGTTATTATTACTACTAAGGAAAAAACTTAGAGTTACTGAACCGAGAGTAGCCTTTTGCCTTCCTGTCAAGTCTGCAGAGCACATTTATGTATAATTTCTATAAAGACAACAGAGCCACTTATCAGCTAACAGTGTGTCTTAGCATCATGTAGATTTTTCTCTCTCACTAGAAGTTTCTCATGACAAATGCAGCTCTATTAGCTAAAATATATAACAAGACATTCTGCTTAGACAGTGTATTTGTTTTCCACAACCCCTCAATCAGTAATTTCCCACTAACAGGTTCAGCTAGGAATCAGAGCTAGTAGAGCTGAAATGTCAGTAACTGCTATAAACCTGCCCAAAGCCTATACAGGGAGTAAGAGCTTTAAAAGGCTGTGAAAATAGCTGTAACAGTTGCCTTACTGTAACAACAGGCCTGATGTGTGGATCCACTGGACCACCACAAAAGGTATTAGCTTTGCCAAGGAGCAGAGTCTAAATAGGTCCGGTATTCACCAGAGCCTGCTTCCAGGCACGTTGGGCAGCTTTTTGCAGCGGAACACAACAAGGACGCTCCCCCAGATTCGACAAGCTGGTGTTTGCAACCGAGGTGTAGAGTGGTGCAAAATCGTGAAGCAAATTTGTGGTCGTGGACAGGCAGAAAGGTAAAGACAGGCAGCAAAGGTTCATGGTCATGGGATGGATGCAAATGGAACCGGTACACAGTAAAGATATGAACAACTTTCAGAATGCTTTTCTCGCATAGACTAGGGCACTATGGATCCAGTGGGAAAATCAGAGACAGGCTGGGTAATATAGGCAATTATCCAATTACTGGTGCGCTGGTCCTTCAAATTTCACATAGGGAGCGAGGAGAGGTAAGTAGCTACTGCCGGGAATGGGATTGCGAGTGCGCCTGCGGCCTGACATGCAGAATGCGGTGCCATCCGCCGATACGGCGGGACTACGAGTGCACCTGTGACTCAGAGTTAGAGTCGCAGGAGCACCCATGACAATAACTAGATGGGACAACACCTTTAGTGCTTCTCACTTTTACCTTGATAGTTGATTCCTCTTCTCTTTATTCCTACCAGTTCCTTTTAACTCTCAGGTGCTATTCCCAAGTTGGAATTTATGGACCCTGTTTTACTAGCTTTTCTCTTTAAAACCAATGTGTATTACTCTGTTAATATACTTTTGTTCTACCACAAAACACGAAACAAAAAAAGTATTTTAAAAATCCTATTTATGAAATAAGAGGATCATGGAGATACAGCACATTGCATAAATCCCAAGGATAAAAATCATTTGAGTAGTGGAAAGTAATAAACATTTTTAGAGGATTGGAAGCATTGATATCATTACCTAAAAAGAAAAAAAATTAAACCCAATGATATTACTTTTTACCTTTTCATTGTATATGGAATAATGGTGGTGACTGTTAAAAGTTCCTGAAATGGGTCACACTCTATGGCCAACTACACAATTGACATCTATTCATTCTTGTCCATAGAATAGCCTCCATGATCTCCGTAGGTTATTGCTGTAGTTTTTTTTTCAAGAGAAACCTTTTAAGACAGCAATCAATACCTGGTATCTCTGTCTCCATGGAGACCTGATGAACTATTACTGTACAGCAGGGTTTTTTTTCTTTTCCTGAGGGAAAACTAGGATTTCGTTAAAAACTCAATAATTATTTAGTAATGTACCAGAAACTAATAACTTGTTCAGAATCATTACCAATGGTCCAGAAATTTTGACACCTTTTAATCTTAGCCTAACATCTAGTAATATGGTCTTAACATTAGTTGAGAGGCTTTTGTGCAATTTATTGACATCTACAATATGAAATAAAGAGAGGAAAAAAATAAGCATTTTTCCTCAATCCATCAAGATATTGTACTAAGAAAATGTTTTGTGAAAACACCCTGAAGCACTATGAAACACAGGAAGGAAAGATGCAATAAATATAGCTTTCCCAGTAAATATATTGTTTGCTCTGTCAATTAAAAAATAAATTCTGAAAATCAGGGATTTTTATCGTATTCTCGAGACATTCTGATTATTTTTTTGCAGACAACAGAATAACAAATACAGAGTAAGTGTACATTGAGATACTGTGTACTTATTCAATTATCAGTCAGAGAAACATCCAGAAGAGCTATGGTACGAAGACATGGCCTATAGCATTGTTCAGAACAACTGATCCAGTAATAAAGACCTGGGGGGGAAAAGTTGAAACCTGGGCAACCCCCATTTTTAATCGCTTCAGGAGTGAGAAAGGCGCCACATTTATTCACTTTGGGTACAGTATGTTTTTTTGGGCGCCCAGGCACCATTTTTTTGGCCCTTTGTGCAAAATGCGCCTGAATCTAAGAACCTGTTCGCGCGAGTTAAGTTTTTGGGGCGCTTTCTAGCTACTACTGACAATTCTGGCTCAGGTAAACATTTTTTAAAGTGGTTTTTCTTTTCCCCGTAGTAATGCCCTGGATTTTGTCGTACTAAAAGCTATAAAGTGTAGCCCATACGTTGTGTGCTAATGCTTCCAGCACGCGCCCTTTTTTCACCGCATTACAAAGTGCCGTGGGCGCTTTGTAATGCGCCTGATATAGGAGTGTGTCTCGTTAAAAATTATAAAACGGGTGCCTAGTTCTCGGTAAAAAACCCATTTTTCATACATGTCACCCTTTATGTCGCGTTCTACCACAAAATTTGTCTCAGCCATGCTACTCTGAAACTGGTATGAATTTATACAACAGTTATGCGGCAAACTTTGGTGCAATCGTATGCTTCTGGCGCAACATGCCCCCGCAAACTTGGTAAATTCAAAAGTGTTTGTTTGGGAAAATTTGTGAAAATTTGGACATACAACAAATGGGCAAATTTTCTCAAAAATTGGTTGGGGTACTTCCCAAATTTTCCCCGAAAAAATTCTTTTTCGTTCTGAATTACTCGGCAAAATCGGCGTAAAAACAGCTTTTTCCCGGGCTCAAGACCCTCAGCAGAGGGGGTTGGGTTTGGTCTTCATACAATGTTGTGTTTTAGTATACAGCAGAGGGGGGGACTGCCCCGCTCTTAGAACCCTTTCACTAAAAATTTCCCTGGGCATTTAAAGGGGGAAAAACTGCCCAAAAACTAAGGGGGAATGAGCCTATAAAGTCATCCCACGAAAGCTAAAAAAAAACAAGCTGAGAGCTCAGGGGGGCAACATTAGGAAGAGTGTGGGGGGTGACGGCGCAGCCCAGAATGGGGTCAGGCAGGGGACAATACTTCTGGGGGGTGGCAAAACACGGGGGAACCACAGAGTGGCACAATACTGAGAGGGGGGTCCGCGGAGCAGCAGGATAGGGAGGGGCACAATGACATTCTGGATGGCAAAACAGTATTAGGCCACAGATGGCCAATAACACAGTGGGGGAGGTCACGGCGGCAGCAGTAGAGATCAGCAGTGGCACAATGACATTCTGGAGGGGGGAAAAAACAGTTTGGGCCACGGGGGCACAATGATACAGTGTGGGGGCCGGGCGGCAGCATATGAATCACAGTGGCACAATGACTTTTCTGGAGGGGGCAAACAGTATTGGGCCAAGAGGGCCAAAACACACAGTGGGAATAGGGGCCGAGTATGAGTCAGCAGGGCACAAGCTTTCTGGAGGGGGCAAAAACAGTATTAGGCCACAGAGTGGCACAATCAAAAGTGTGGGGTCCCGCGGCAGCAGTATAAATTTCCAGTGGCACAATGACATTCTGGAGGTGGCTAAAAGTTTTAGGCCCACGAATGGCACAATGATACAGTGTGGGGGTCAGGCGGCGCATATGAATCGGGCAGGGGCACAATGACATTCTGGGGGCGGCTAAACGTATTAGGCCACAGAGTGGCACAATCACACAGTGTGGGGGTCACGGGGGGCAGCGTATAAATCACAGTGGCACAATGACCTTCTGAAGGGGGCTAAACAGTATTAGGCCCAGGTGGCACAATCCACAGTGTGGAAGTCACGACGGCAGCATATGAACAGGCAGGGGGCACAATGACTTTCTGGAGGGGGCAAAACAATTAGGCCACAGAGTGGCACATACACGTGTGGGGGTACGGGGCAGCAGTATGAGATCAGCAGTGGACAAGACTTTTCGGGGGCGGCAAAACAGTATTAGGCCCAAGGGCAAATCACACAGTGGGGAGTCCACACACAGCATGAGACAGAGAGGGGCAAATGAATTGGGGGGGGGGGGTGGAAAACAGGGGGAAACAAAACCCAAATGACAAGACGAGACGGGGAAAGGCAGCGCATGAAGTCGGGCAGTGCACAATGACACAGTGTGGAGGGAGGGCAGGAGTCACAGCAGCGCATGAGGTCAGAGAGTCACAAGACTTCTGGGGGTGACAAAACGGGGGAAAAAGCCACAGAGGGGCAAAATGAGAAGCGGAGGTCACGGCGGCAGAGCATAAGTCAGCAGGGGGAAACCAATGACACAGTGGGGGAGGACATGGCAGCAGACGCACAGCATGAGGTCAACGGGGCACAATGACCAGTGTGGATGTCCCAACAGAAAAAGCAGCACACATGAGGTCATAGATGGCACAAAGCAGAGTGTTGGGGGTGGGTGGCAATCCCAGTCCCTGGTAAGATGGTGGTAGCAGATGGAGAACTGGCAAAGATGGTGGCATCAGGCGGGTGGCGGCACAAATGTGGCTGGGGCAGTATTTAAACCCCAACGGGGCCTAAGGCAGGTGTGGGGAAATCCGGCCCCCACCCTGTTTATCTTGACAAAGGTCAGCTTCCACTTTCCCCCGGGACAAGCGGTTCCCCTTTGGGGTTAAACGAGGGCCCCCCCGCCGCATGGACCCCGCCCCTGAGCCCCACTATTTGGCCCGGGCAGGAAGCTCTCCACGCAAACTGGGCAATTGCGGCCACCATCCATTTGGCTCCCCAAGTTCCAAGGGACTTCTAACGAGGGGGGCAGAGTGTGTCAAGAAGGCCACAACCTTTGGTTCAGGCTGCTCCAGGCCTGTGCTGCTGCGGCACTACCCTCTCACTAGGGGGTTTAAAGGGAAGCGCTCATCAGTGACTCCAGATTAGGTTACTACTGAAGGAGCTTTTTGCTCTCCCCCCCCACCTTCCCCCGGGCGGGCCGCGGCATTTATACGTGAGCCTAGGAAACCCCCCCCGGTCAGCCCTGTCAGAGGGGGGACATGCCGCACATAGAAAGGGCCCAACTGTTTACGGAGGATTTCCCTATAGTATTTGATTTGTCTTCCCCCCAATAGCGGGGAAAAAGGGCTCCCTTTTTGGGGACCGTAGGAGGGTCCAATAGGGTGGAGAGCCAGAAGTCATCCCTTCCCGGTTTTGACTATTGGGCGTCACTACCGGGCAAATAACATGCTGCGGGCCATCTGCACAATGCCCGGGGGCCCCTGCCTCCTTTCCACTGTATACGCACGGTGCGGGGGGCCCCATCTCTCATCTTCCTCATCTCCACTACCTCCTCCAGCTGCTCCGCCCCTCCCTTTTGTCACCTGGGAGAAAAACCCAATTTCACCAGACAATCTCTGCCCAAAATTCCTCCTCCCCCTCCATTTCATCCCCCCCGGACTCATGTGGCCACGAGATGTAGTCGCCAGCTCCAGTCCCCCCGCCCCGACAGATTTTTTTAGCATCTGTTCCAGGACATAAACAGTGGAATGACTTATTCATCCCGAGTCCCGGCGAATGAAAATAACGTGCCTCCCCGAATGGCCTCAAAAAAACGGGAGGGGTCACGCATAGCTCCATGGGTGACATCAAGTTTACACAGGGGGTTACTTCTGTCTGCCTGGATCATCAAAAAACGTTAATGGCCTTTCTTGTTTTATCCCGTCGTCCCAAAATGTGAAGGCTGGAATTCCCCGCGGTGGAAAAAACGCAATCAGAGTGTGTTGGGGGGGGGCCGTTCTGCCCGCAACTGAAGGGGGGTTTTTCCGGCTTTGTACAATGGTAAAGTGCATGCACAGTTTCCCGGCCATTTTCAGAATGTTTGAAGATCGGGGGAAGACTTCAGGGAAAAACCTTTCCAACCCAATTTAACCATCGCCATGCAGGGCGCATGGGCCATCCCTCCTCGGTGCGCGGGACACCATGTTTTTCCCCCCATTTTTCCGTCACCAGGTTCCGATTTGCATTGGCCGGAGAAAGCCACCAGATTTCTTGCGCATTACGCGAGCAGTTCCTCCCCCTGTGTGACTTCGTTCGCCGAGGCAAGCCAGGGTAGAAGTGCGTACACCGCTTTGGCCCCACCTGTGGTATATGGACAGTATTGTGGAGGCTGAGTTTGGTGGTGGTGGTGGGAAAAGGGGGGAGGGACATTGGGCAGGGGCGCATTTGCAAGTGGGGGAGAAAGCGGCGCTCCCGTCAATTGTTTGGGTGCCCGGGGGAAGCACTCACCCAGTGGGCCGTAAAGGGCAAAGTACTGGCCCTGACCCAGTTTTTCAGCTCCCAAAGTCCGCGCTGCCGGCACCTTGGAACAAACCCATAACCAAGGACACCCCCCTTCTGTTCTACATATTTATGAAAGGGTGGTACTGCCTTTTTTTAAAAAAAATTGGCTTTTGGGAATCTCTATCTCGGCTCGGCACAAACCTTATTCTCTGAAAGGGGCAGAGCCACCTTTTGGGAAAGGGAGGGGTCAGTACCAACAACTTGGACAGGAGCATGGTAGCTGCGCACCTTAGGTGGGGTTTGGACCATACTGTTGTCTCTTTACAAAGCCTCCCTGAACGACTGCTGGCGCCATGACTGGCTGCAATTGCACGTCCACTGGGGGGCCCGCTGCTGCTGTTGCTGCGGTGGAGATGGCCACCACATCTGAGCCACGTTTTCCCAGGCCCCCGGGGGGGAACCCCCCATGTGTTGACGCAGGGGGGGGTCCAACGTTGCTCCCCGCCACGCTTCTTTTCTGCCCCAGATTTCTATACCCCTATTCGGCTCCCCGGTGTCTTAGCAAAGAACGACACCCCCCGAGTACGGATTTTTTCCGCCCAACGCCCGCACTGAGTGACTACTGCCCCGTGCCGCCTAGCCCCCTGTGCTACTTTCTTGGACCGGAAGCGGGTTTTTTCCCCGTGGCCGCTTGGGTCCCGACCTCACACTGCGCTACCGCTGACTCCCGGCCCCCCCCCCACTTGTGGCTGCGCTGCGCCTGACGCGCAAGCGACGCCCCCTTCTCCTGACGATGAAGAACCCCTTTCCTCACCTGGCTCCCAAGTGCGGGCGGGTACTTCATCATCACTTGTGTTTCATCGTCTTTTCTTCCCATCACCGGGGCTGGTATGCCGAGGGCTGACCTCTCACAACATACCCCCCATGCCACCCCACATCTATACTTTGGCCGCCTCTGAAGAACAGGGATATTGGCCCCATTTCTTTGCTGCCCCCAAATACTGCTGTCCCCCTCAAATTGTTCATCCTCGCTATATATGGCGCTGAGCCCCGACCACAAAGTAGATCTTGGCTAGGGAAACCCATGGGACAGAGGGGGCTGAGGACAGGTGAGGGGCCCCGACCCCCTCCGGACCCTGCCAACTAAGGGTTTTGTCTTTGGTTTTCCCACCGACTCTTGGCTGGGGTTTCAATTCTCGGAGGAAGGGAGACCAGTCAACCAATCAAGAACCCTTGGGTTGCTGAACAACAACGGCCCAGATGACAGCGGCATTTTTGGGGCCCCACCGAGTGACCCTGTGCACCTCCCCTTGCTGTGCTGCGACTGGGCCTGTTCCAGGAATGTTTGTGCCACCCACTCGCGGTGAGAGCCTCCATCTTTGTCGACATACTGTTTGTTCTAAAATGTACAGACACTGTTTATGATGATACTGTATATGTAAATAACACCTGTTTTTTACTCCAAATGAACCCCTAAAAGCTTGGGGAAAACTTGGTATAAAAAGCGCTCCCCCAAATGGGCCCGGGAAAAATTTACTTGTATGTATCGTTTTAAAAAACTGTGTTTTTACTAAATGTAAAAACCAAAAAAGGCTTAATTTAACCCTTCGAAATGAAATTTGGTACAGGGGAAAAATGTATATTTTGGCGTTGAAAAGCGGTTTATTTTGTCAGCACAACCCCGCAAAACAATCAATCAACCCCTGGGGTAAAATTTCGCCAAAAATTGAGCCCCCAAACTAGTAGCTTTGAGCGTGTTTCAATTGCCCTGTTTTCTACGCCACACAACAAGAGATCAGTTGTAATTAACCTTTCTTGTGAATTTGGCTACAGGAAAAAATTTTTTTTTTTCCGTTGAAAAAGAGGTTTATTTTTTTTCAGCACACCAGCAAAACAAACGCTTAATTAACCCTGGATGTAAATTTCGCCAAAAATTAGCCGCACAAACTATAGCTTTGTAGCGTGTTACAAGCGTGTTTTTTCGCCACACAAAAAGATACAGTTGTAATTAACCTTTTTGTGAATTAGTACAGGGAAAAAATTTTTATATTTTGGCCTTGAAAAAAAACGGTTTATTTTGTCACACACCAGCAAAACAACGCTTAATTAACCCCTGGATGAAAAATTGCGCAATAGAATTGAGCAGCCAAAAATGAAGTGGTTATTGTATTGTAAAAAACGCTGTTTCTTTAAATGAATACAACTGGAACTGGCTTAGATCCACTTGGAATTGAATGTATATGCATGCGGGGCAGTGGACGCACACTGGATTTCAGATCCAATACCCCAAAAAAAATAGAAAAAAAAAACATTAAGAGAACAGTCTCTGAGACAAGCTGAGACACCCCATCAGAAATCGCTATATAAAAATCAATTCTTCATTAAGAGTTTAACAGCCGCAGCAGCACCTTCCCTGATGAGCACAGGGGAGAGGAGTGTGAGCTCCCGGCGTCGCGCCCGGACTTATATAGTGCGGTGACGTCACAGAATCCCGCCAGTCTCTGATTGGCTTAAACCTCTGCACATGTCATGCAGGCTATGCCCTTCTTCCTCCCAGAGTGCTTTGGGCCCCATGTAGCGCCATGTGCTCGAAAGCCATTTTATCAATCAAAAGAACACTTCGTTCACCCGAAGTACCCCAAAGTTCGACTTCGTTCCGAACCGAAGTTTTCCTGAAATTCTAAACGAATTCCACTTCGTTAGAATCGATTCGCCCATCTCTACATACAACTGTTCAAACATCCATGGAACAGGACTACAACAGGTTTTTGACTGCAAAGCATCCAGAAAACTGGCACTGCTCCATTCATCCATGTCACCATTGGTTTGCAAAATATTTTCTTAAGATACCTCCACACATGTAGATGAATTGCCTAAAACCAGTGCTAGTAGATGAGATAGGAAGACAATCGAGGCTCATTTATTTTCATTCTCATTTGTTTATTATCAGATATTTGAATAAATGAAAATTCTTGCAATAATTTGTTCAAATATCTCCTCTTATATACATACATTTAGGGCCACCATCAGGCCAGTACTGACAGTACTGCTGTGAAGGGCCCAGAAACAATTTTAAAATTTTCTACCCACAGAAACATTTACAAACTACTTATTAATAAGAACAAGCCCCATTGCTGTCCCCATTCTTTCTACTATAGTAAAATAATGGCACTGGGACCCTAGGCCAGTTGAGCCTCCCTCACCACAGGCTGCCTATCTCTGTAATGATCAAGTATTGCCATATCGCTGTGTCCAGCCATAGAGAGAACTTTGCAGTCCTACAGTTACAGCTACACAGTCCTCTCTGTACCTTCCTGCACTTATCTCTTGATAAGTGCTGGGAGGAAAAGAAAGTAACAGTTAAGACATATATAGCATAAACCATTTCACTGCCATATCCCAGGGATCCATAAGAGACTCAGAATTCTTGATTGATTACAGTACGTTTCCTATTTACATGGGAGGATGAGCAACCAACAAATGTTACTTTTTTTGAACTAGTGATGATGGAGGAAAACCTGACATGTTGGGGTTATGAGTACCAGAGTATGGGGATGCAGCCGAGCCGCAGAGTTGAGGATGTATTTAAGAGGAGCATGAGTGGTAGACGGGAGGCTGCAGAGAAGGATGTTGCAGTAGTCTAAGCGGGCAATGACAAGGTCATGGACTAGCATTTTTGTAGTATCAAAGTTGAAAAATAAGTGGGTTTGAGAAATATTTTTAGGTGGAGGCAGCAGACAGAGTTAAGGGCTTGGATGTGTGGCTTAAAGGACAGAGAGGAGTCAAAGGCTATCCCAAGGCAGCAGAATTGCAGGGCTGGTGACAGTGGTGAGCCATTGACTGTAAAAGGCAGATCAGGTGGCAGGATAGATTGGGATGTTCGAAAGATGATAAATTCAGTTTTTTCCACATTCAGTTTTAGGTGGGAGGAGACAAAACAGGACATTATGGGATCCTGGCAAGCAGAGAGTGAACATGATGTAAAGTTGGGTGTCATCAACATATAGAGAGACACCAACAGAGAGAGAGGAGAAGATATTGTGAGAATGATGCAGAACATCTGATCAGTAAAGTATGAGGAGATCCAGGAAAGGGCCCAGTCTGTGATGCTGAGGGATGAGAAGATTTGCAGCAGGAGCAATGGTCGACAGTGTCGAAGACAAAGGACAAGTTGGAGAGGAGAAGCAGAGAGTAGTGGTGTGAGGCTTCAGCAGTTAACAAGTCAGTAGTGACTTTAGTTAGGGCAATTCTGATAGAATGGTGGCATCAGAAACCAGAAAGGTCAAGGAGTTTTGAGGCAAATGGAAGCAGTGAGATGGGGCGATAGTTGGACAGAGAAGAGGGGTCAAGAGAGAGGATTTTTATAGATAGGTGTGATGGTAGCATGTTTAAAAAGGAAGGGAAGATGCTAGAGGATAACGATAGGTTCAAAAGATGGGTTAATGCAGGGATCATAACAGTACTAAGGTCAGAGATGAAGTGGGATGGTATTAGGTTAAGATTACAGGTAGTAAGGTTGGATTTGAAGAGTAGAGAGGAAAGCTTGTCATGAGCTACAAAGGAGAAGCAGGTTAAGGGAGAAGAGCATTATGCAGATATATAGTTGGGTGGTGGGGACTGCTGGGTGAATCTTTCTCTGATGAGGTTGAACTTGTTTAAGAAAATAACATAAGTTAAAACATTATATTATAAATGCATTATAAATTAGTGTGTAATTATCTGGGAATTAAATATAACACAAACATTAAAAGCTTACAGATGTTGTGAAACAGTTCACAGAGCTCCAGAAAGTAAAAGCATAGCTGGGTCCCCTTGTGTCAGTCAATGTTCCATAGAGGCTTACTAGGTGAATATTACCAACCATCTGCAGAATTTCTAGATTACCACTCACCGTTCCAGAATACTGACAAAACATAGGCCCAAAACTATTGTTTTCACCTACAAAAAGACTCAACATACTGTAAAATCTAAGGCCATATGGTTGACTCTTGGCCAAAGCAACATCTGCCTGGAGTGTGAATAAATTTCCATATGTTGAAGTAGGTTACCGACCACAAATGGTTTGCATTTCTGAAAACTGAGCATGTTTTCAGATAGAGAATTTAGACTGTAAGGTCACAGGGGTAGGTTTCCATATGAATAACCACTGCTTAATGCAGCGGTTTAAGTTGCCAACATATATGTACTTTATGAATTTGATCTATACTTTGCAATGGATTTGCTGATAACCCATGTCTTATTTGAATTTTCTGTAAGAAATGTAACTTTGACTTACAGGGTTGGCTCATATACGTGGCAGTATATAGACAGAGAAATTCTACAAAAGAAAAAGCTAATGCAATAGTTTATTTTTCCTTTCTTTCAATGCTATTTACTACTTAGGGTTTGTTAGTAGAGGCTATCTTAGTGGTGACCTTGAAAATCAACAATGTTCCAATGCTACATGTTTACCTGTAGCACAAACTAATATGTATATAATGTATCTTGGTGTTGCCATAGAAACTACTCATTGAAATGACATCAGTATTTCATCACACCTGTTGCATAGTGAAATACATTATTAATAGCAATCTATTTATTATTAGTGTTCTCTGTGGTGACAATTTGTACTATCTCCCACATTGCTCATATTTACACGATCTGGAGCGACCTTTGCAAGTCTGCAGCCTTTATTTTCTACTTTCATTCTATAGACATGGAAATGTACTAAAGTCATTTCACATAATGTATACTACTTGTTATTGGGTCATGAACATCAAGCCGTATGCTGTTATCTACCCACCCTGGGCTCTCACAGACATTTTGTACATATGTAACATATCACATCTTCAGAACTGCAGATTATGCTACTACAACACCAACAACAAGTATGAGTGCCGTGAATCTAATGAAGACCATAAAAGTTAAAAGGTTTGCACACTAAGATAACAGAGTCATCTCCCACTTTCTCGCTCGCTCTCTCCCTCTCTCTCTCAGGACTCTTGCCCCCTTTTGTCCCATCCTCAACTCCGCTGCATCCCCATACTCTGGAACTCATAACCCCAACTTGTCAGACTCTCCTCCATCATCACTAATTTCGAAAGCAACTTGAAAACCCATCTCTTCAGGATAGTCTACAATTTACAATAACTCCGCTGCCCTGACACTATGCCACAAACATGTCTGCCCCTTAACGTCTGTCTCAATCCTTCGTCCTTGTAGATTGTAAGCCTTCACAGGCAAGGTCCTATCTCCTTCTGGACCAGTTGTAAGTCAATTAGTGTTGCCATTGTACCTTCTTTGGACTTTGTTGTGTATGTAACCCCCTTGAATGTACAGCGTCTTTGAATTAGTGGGGTTTTAAAATAAATAACTAAACAATAATAATAATACTTTCTGGTCCATCTTTGTAGGGTGGGGAAATACGTATTTGACACGTTGGCGATTTTGCTAATTTTCCCACCTACAAAGAATGGAGAGGTCTGTAATTTCTATCGTAGGTACACTTCAACTGTGACAGCATCTAAAAAAAAATTAGAAAATCACATTGTATGATTTTTAAATAATTAATTTGCATTCTGTTGCATGAAATAAGTATTTGATACAATAGAAAAACAGAAGTTAATATTTGGTACAAAAACCTTTGTTTGCAATTACAGAGGTCAGATATTTCCTGTAATTCTTGACCAAGATTCTGGCCCACTCCTCCATACAGATCTTCTCCAGATCTTTGAGGTTCCAGGACTACATTGAGTTTCAGCTCCTTCCTAAGATTTTCGATTGGGTTCAGGTCTGGAGACTGACTAGGCCACTCCAGAACCATGAAATATTTATTACAGAGCTACTCCTTAGTTACCCTGGCTGTGTGTTTCGGGTCATTGTCCTGCTGGAAGACTCAGCCACAACCCATATTCAATGTTTTTACTGAGGGAAGGAGGTTGTTGACCAAAATTTCATGAAACATGGCTCCATGCATCCTCCCTTCAATATGGTGCAGTCATCCTGTCCCTTTTGCAGAAAAGCAGCCCCAAAGTAGGATGTTTCCATCCCCATGCTTCATGGTTGGGACAATGTTTTTGGGGTTGTAATCATCCTTTTTCTTCCTCCAAACACAGCAATTGGAGTTGATACCAAAAGTTCTATTTTGGTCTCATCTGATCACATGATCTTCGCCAACGTCTTCACCGGATCATTCAGAAAGGGAAAATGCTTTAACAAAAAAGTAATTTGCAGAATATTTAGGGATCACCTCAGCTGCAGTGCTTATTTTCATAGTTCAAGTCACTAAATTAGAAAATAACAGCGTGTCTAGTTTGGGTGACAAAGAAGAGATTCTGATGTAAGAGCTGTCTTTAACTGAGTACTGAAGAAACCACTGTACGACCCAGCTGGTTCAACTTTTAAAAGTTTGCCTAGCATTTGAAAGTATCTCAGGTGGGTCATCCTGGTCTACCATCTATCCCACTAATTCATGTGAGAGTGCTACTTATACCTAATTGGTAAATGTAAATGGGTTGTCTCACTACAAGGATTGTTGCTTTTTATGTTAAAGATCTTGCAAAAACAAGTCACTTTGCAATATATGCCCATTAATAGTGTCCTACCTATTCCTAGATATCCCCTCTTGTATGAGCTGCATCAGCTCCTCAGGTTTCTATTGCTACAGACCTGTTTGATCTCTCCTGATGGGCTGCCAACACTGGTTGCTATAGCTACAGACCTGGCTTCTACTGCAGCTTGGTAGAAGCCAGTAAACACACCCCTGAATTCAAAATGAAACCAAGAAAACAGGACGAATAAATGTAGTGAGACAACCGCTTTAAGTTTAGTAACTAAAGTGTAACCAATTGCAGTAGAATGTTTTATGATTTACTGACATTCCCTTGTATTGGCTGCTATATAATTCAACTCTCAATTTGTACTGCATTCACACAGAATTCAGACATTTTTACTATAAGGTTTTTTACTAGACTTTTCTGAAAACTCCTTATCTTTATTTTTTGAAGTCTTTCTTTAACAAAGAACAGTGAACTGAAAGAAAGATAGAAAAAAAGGCTTGTTTCCATAGTATCTGAAGTAAGAACCCATTAGGGAACGACAATTCCCCTTCTAGAACCTGAGTAACAAAGCTTTAAGAAACTCTGTAGAAAGTGGCTTCACCAGTGGGATGGGTGATTAGAAAGAGCCCAACGTTCGAGGTCTACAGTTTTAGATGACCTATCACTATCCTGGTTTCTAAACCTTTATGCAGTTAATAAACTATGTAAGCTATGTGAGCTTGATGAGAATGTTTCCTTGAGAACTCAGCATGAGATGGACGTCGTCACATTTGGTTGTCTAGTGGGGCTACTTGTCTAGCTGCAGATTTCTCTCAAACTGTTACATTAGTTTCTCATTAACAGTGAGACATCTTTCGGAAACGCAGTTTAGTAAACATGATCAATATATATTTTTATGATGACCTGACAAGTAACACGTTGGAGCAGCAGGAACAAACACTTTCATTGACTATGTAGTTCCTTAATTGGAAACAGATGTTATATTTTCCTGTTGATTTCCATGGGGTAAACCACAGAGTATAAATGAGACAGACTGCGGGTGGTTTGTCAAAATGGTGCAAACATAGCAAACAGAGAATTTTGCTTAACATCCTTAATCCCTGGCAGTCAATGTACTTGTGGGCAAGATGCCTTTTTTCTTATAATCTTCCAAATAAATTTTAATATTCCTACTTTATTGGATCCCGCCCTGTTATTTAATAACCCTGTGGAAAAATTATATCCCTATAGTCGTTGATATTGAATGTTTTCTAAATCTAATAAATAAAGGTCCACCACAGATTGCTTAGACATGAATTGTCCTATTAGGTTATGTTCACACAGCATTTGAACACGCTGCGTAAAACGTATCCAAACACGTACCCAAAGTGTGCTGCGTGTTTGGATGCATTTTCTGTGCAACAGAAACACACCCTATGGTTTTAAATGGGGTGTCTGGTGCATAAAACATTGTAGGATACGTTTTGGGGTCTGTTTTTCAGTACCTATTCATTCATTCATCAAAAAGACTACAAATGGCTGAACATTATAATAAAAAAAAGACATTTCTATAGTTGAGACACCCTATTACCATTCCAGTAGCTCTCTCAAGGTAAGTTTCTCGTGGACTAAAAAAACACTAATTGGCTGGGCAGTGGGCTACCAAAAGGCAACCACAGATGTGGCTCTTAATTTTTGTGACTACCTGGAATGTGATAAGGTTTTGGTAATTCTGTTGTGAGTGATTTTTTTCACATGTAAAATCAAATGAATAGTTAAAACAGTGCAGCAGTTTTTGTATATTGGTAAAACAATTCGCCCACTTTATATTAGATTTAGAGAACATGTAAGATCAATTAAGATGGGAGAGGGGTCACAGCATTTAGTTCAGCATAAACATAAGGGACATGCAAGAAATCTTAAAGAGATGAGCCTTGCAATTCTTGTTTGGATATTTTTATTTGATGAGAGATGGAGACAGTCATAACTCAGGCGCCAATTTTTTTGTGCACAATAGTAGTGTAGAATGTACCTGAATCTATGAACCTGTTCTACTCCGGATCATAGATTTAGCTCTTTATAGCTACAAAGCGACACTTCTGGCTCAGGTAAATCACTTTTAAAGTGGTTTACCTGTTCCAGCAGTAATGTGCCCGGATTCGCCGATAAAAAGGCATAAGTGTAGTTTCGGACGGTTGTAGTTCGACATACCTCCAGCATGCCCCCTGATCTCAGGCGCATTACAAAGTGCCCTGGTCGCTCTGTAATGAGCCTAATATTGGAGCGCGTCTGATTAAAAATATGGAGTTCGGGGCAGCGCCAGTTTTCGGGCTAAAAAGATGCCAGACTTCTGGAGCAGTCCCGTTCATACATGTCGCCCAAGGTTCTTCTCCAAAAAAGTCAAAGTTTTGACCCTATTCAGCTTAATAAATTGAATGACTTCCTTTGGACAATTGGGCTTGAATTATGCTGCTTATACTGGTAAGTTTATTATAGATGGGTAAATCAGTACTCACTTCTGCTGGGGTTATGCAACATTAATAGTGTTTTGATTATTCTTGAGGGTGATGTGAAGTATTGTCTGTGTAATGTGATGATATAATGTTATATCTGTGTGATAGTGTGCTTTTAAGGGAGAGGAATTAGCATGGGATTGAGGTCTTGACAAAGTGCATGTGGCGTGAAACAGCTGTTGGCCTGTTTTGTACATTCTCCAAATCCATGAACAGTGACTTATAATAAAGAAAAATCTACAGATTTGCTTGTGCCATGGATTCTCACTTCTCATCTGTACTTAAGGCTTGTGTGGTTTCTCAAAAGACCTTTTTAATATCCTATCTTATACTAACACTTTTACCTATTGCATTTAAGCCCTAAAAAACCAAGCTATACGATGCATTCAAACATTCCACCAATAATATTAGCACCTAGCCACAGGATAAGTTAAAAATGTTTGATTGCAGAGAGTCTGAGTTTTTGGACCTCAACTGTCATGAGATTGGGGTTCTCAATTTTACTACCTATGGGAATGATGGAGATAACAAAACATTGTACTCTCCATCAGTCCCATAAACATTGAATGATGGGGCAACAGTGTGCATGTGGCTACCTTGTCATTTAAAGTGAACCTGTCAGGTGGTTTATGCTGCCCTATCTGAGAGCAGGATAGAATAGTAGGAAAGCTGAGCTATGTAATCTATAGGGTTATATGATAGATGAGCGAAGCTGAGCTCTGTGTTTTATAGGGTTATATGATAGAGGAGAGAAGCTGAGCTGTGTGATATATAGGGTTATATGATAGATGGAGAGGAGCTGAGCTCTGTGATATATAGGGTTATATGAGACGGAGAGAAGCTGAGCTCTGTGATATATAGGGTTATATGATAGAGGACAGAAGCTGAGCTCTGTGATTATATAGGGTTATATGATGAGGGAGAGAAAACTGAGCTCTGTGATATGTAAGGGTTATATGAAAATAGGAAAGAAGCTGTGCTCTGTGATTTTAGGGTTATATGATAGAGGGGAGAAGAGAGCTCTGTGATATATAGGGGTTTTATGATGAGGAGAG
The DNA here is from genome assembly GCA_025379985.1 of Phyllomedusa bahiana. Lineage (NCBI taxonomy): Eukaryota > Metazoa > Chordata > Amphibia > Anura > Hylidae > Phyllomedusa > Phyllomedusa bahiana. Next base: position 26,233 of record JAODAL010028867.1, on the reverse strand, counting down.
AAGCTGAGCTCTGTGATAAATAGGGTTATATGATAGAGGAGAGGAGCTGAGATATGTGATATTTTAGGGTTATATTGATAGAGGGAGAGGAGCTGAGCTCTGATATATAGGGCTATGTGATAGAGGGAGAGAAGCTGAGCTCTGTGATACATAGGGTTATATGATAGAGGAGAAAAGCTGAGCTCTGTGATATGTAGTGTTATATGGTAGAGAAGAGAAGCTGAGCTCTGTGATATATATAGGGTTATATGAATTTGAGCGGTAAAGTAAGGGATTTGAGAAAGCTGTTCTCATTATTGATGGAGGTTCCAGCAATCGGAACAACAGCAATCATAAATTGATCTTGTTCTGTAGGACAATAAGGACATCCTGAGCGTTGATTCCAGACTGATGGAATTATACTGTGTGACAAAGGTCCATGGTCTTTTGTTGGTTGTAAGCCACTTTCAAATATAATAAATGGTGTTGAGTCACAATGAATATGAAAGAGAAAAACCCTATCAAAGATCTGACTAATTGATGTAGCTATTACTTTAGACATAATGATCTATGGTTTAAACCTAGTGCCAACTCCTAATAATGTTATCACTTAGTGGGGAACACTGCTGTAAGATATATTTGATGCAAAAATCTTTTAGTAAAGAGTCCAGCTATAAAATTACAATTTTTGAAAGTAAAAGGGTTTTTCGAAAACCATCAATTTGACACTACAGTTGTCAATGTGTGACTGTTTGGCATGAGGTCAATCTACTGTAATTTAGTGTAATACAATATCAATGTACTATAAGAGATCAGTGTAATATTTTTCAGGGGGAATTCTTACACTAATATCCATTATTGATATCAATTTAGGTAGGCCCCCCTGTGCCCAAAAGCTGAGGGTTCATAAACAGGGAAACCCTAAAAAATCTCTTCCCCCAAAAATTATGAAAACCTTTTTCCCTTTAAAAAAGGAAAATAAAATACTATGTATTCTAAATTTTTTTCTGGATTTTTCCCAAAAATACCATATATGTCAAATTTCCCGGGTGCCCTTTCATGTTTTTTGTCATGTAAAGCCCGATGTCACCCTCTCTTTTTCCCCCAGACCCTGACTTCAAATCATCCATTTCCTCCTTTTTTCCCCCCTCCCGTCTCCTAAAACTAATGTGGAGGGAAAAAAAAAGAATTCATCATCTTTCCCCGTCCCAACCCCTCCCTCCAAACCCGAACTTTCTTTCTCATCAACGGCTGTACACTCTCCCCCCGTTTCCAGGTTTCCCCGCCTTGGGGTAATCCTCGACCTGCTCCGTCTTTCAAAACCCCACGTTTCAAGCCCTCAAAAACTGCCTGCCCTTCCACCTGAAAAAAATCTCTCGCTTCCGCTCCCTTCCTCAACTTCTTTTCCAAAAAAAATGTGGCCATTTCCCCTTGGGAAAACTCCCCCCTAGACTTAAATGCAACATCTTTCTCCCGTAGCCTCCCCTCCCCGCACCCCTTTCCCCCCCTTCAAACCCTTCTCAACTCTGCTGCCCGTCTTATCCAAACCCCTCTCCTTTTCCCACTCCCCTGCCTTGCCAAAACCCCTTTACTGGCTTCCCATTTTCCCACGAATTCCCTTTCAAGTTTTAACCCTGGGCCACAAGGCTCTCCATAACCTCCCCCCCTCCATTTCATCTCTGCCCTAATTCCATATTTCTCCCCCCACGCAATTTAAAATCGATCCCACAGGACCCTTTTTCTTTTGTTTTTCCTCTTATTAGGTTCATCACATAACTGGGCTCAAGACTTCTCTCCTGCTTCCCCCCCACTCTGGGGAAAAAACTGCCCCAAACATCAGACTTTTCCCCTTTCACCAATTTCAAAAGCAACCTGAAAAAACCCTTCTTCAGGACTTGGGCCCATAACCTACAATAACCTAGCAGCCACTGCGTAACCCCCTAAACATTCTTTCCCCCCCACCCTCGTCTCTTTCCCTCCTCCTTGTAGATTGTAAACCCTGCGGGGCAGGGTTTTCCCCCTCCTCTGTTTGGCCAGTTGTTTAATTTATTTATCATTATCATTGTCCCCGTTTGACATCTTATTAAGTAACCCCCCGAAAGTTTCAGTGCCCTGGGGTTTAATGGGCTTTAAAAAAAAATGATGATGATGATGAGATGGTTGGGGATTTGATGGGTTAAAAGTTTTTAGGGCATAAAGGGGGAAAATGCAAATAAGCCCAAATTGGTTTTAGCATCCCAAAAAATTTTTCACATTTTTTTAAGGTTTTGTAGGAGTTTGTGGGAAAAAGGGAAAGGGGGCCCCCTGTGGTCAGATTTAAAATTAATAGAATCTGACCCGAAAATTATATAAGGAAAAACTTCTCCAGCTCAAAAATTTTGTGAAATTTTTCATCTAATTTTTTAAAAAGGGGAAGGACACCATCATGTACAAAGTTACAAAGGGACACACCTCTTAATAAATTTACCATCTCTTACCACAGTGCACTTCTGTGTTAGAAATTATTTTGTGGGCAAAACCCGTTTTTAAGTTAAATTCCCCAAAGTGTGGCATTTTCATGGGCAACCCTTAATTTTAGTTCTGTCTTGGGGCCTTTAAAAAGCTATTGTTCCATGACATCAGTGTGCCATTATTTACTCAATGAAATTTTTTTTGGTCCAGAAACCCTAAAAAAATAAATTCAAAAAAAAATCGGCTTTTATTTAAGGGGGTTATTCCCGTTAGTAAAGGGACCCACATGGAAATGGACAAGATTGAAACCAATAAAGTGGGAAACTTTTAATTGCAAATTTTATTCTGACTTAGAGATTGAACATGCTATATCTTTGTACATCCTTGCACCTTGCTTCTCAATTGGCAGGTAATTTAGGCCACTTTGAGGTCCCACGATCCATCCATACTCCAGAAAATACTCTAGATAAGAATTACAGATATTTACCTTTAAATTTTTTCTGGGTGCTTTATCATTTATCATTGACTTAGACCCTTGATTAGACGCGCGGCTTTAATTTCTTTTACATGTTGATAAGTTATGTTCAGTTATTTACTTTTTGACTCTGATTCAGTCCCTCTTGACCCATCATTTCATTTGATTCAGTTCTTTAACAATCATTTATCAGATCCTTCTGTTATACTCCCTGAACCAAAATGGAATGACTTAATTTATTTAAATTTTATTTTATATTTGTTATAGTATTTATTCTACATCTCTCAATACTATATCTGTTATGTCCATGTACTCTTCTCCATATGGACATTTTCTGCTTACAGTTTCCTTTGTCCAACTTAGACTTATAGAGGTATGCCTATATTTGTATAACTTTTTATATATCTTTTTAAAGACATTTATACATGTTTGACTTTTGTTATGTATTTTCTTTTTGAAAACTCAATAACAAGTGCTGTTTAATTTACTGTAAACCTTAAAATTAGTGGTTTGTGAGGGCTCAGCCCAAGCATAATTATCAACCATTCAACATATGAGATGAAGAGTAATAAACCAGGTTATTTGACACTACCTATGGGCCATAGGTTTCTATGGGGAAAAAAGTGAGTTTTAGACCAAACGTGTTTTATACATGTGGCCCTATGAGTTTAAATTAGTTGATAAGCCCAACCATTTTCCCCACACACCCGGGAAAAGCACAAAAAGATTTTTTTCCCAGGTGGGCATATGGGGCCAAGATCCCCTGCAACTTTTTTTAGCCCCTACCCCCAAACCCCTTTAAACGTGAATATGGCCAAAAAAATTGTCGTGTTTTTTAAGCACAGAAAATCACAAAAAAAACAATTTCCTAAGGCAGGGGATTTTCCTTGCCAAAGAACTGACCACCCAGAAGATAGGGGAAGCCATACTTGTGGTGTTTCACGAGCACTGGGCTCACTATTTAAAAAGAGGTGTTTGTGACCCAACATGAATAGAAAACCTTCTGCCATAGATGAAAATGCTTTACTATTCAGCATGTTTCTTAATCCGGTGATTAGAGTTTCTTGCTGTTTTTTAGGTTTAGTTTTATCATTTAAAGTACAAATATATGAAAGAGAATCAAGCCCAATTTTTCTAAATTTTTACTTGTTTCCCCTTTGCATTCAACCCGGGGCAGGGGAAAATTTTACTTTTCTATGTGTGGATGAAAAAAATTTGGGTATGAAATGTTCTAGGGCTGCAGTTACACATATGGGGGGTGGTTTGGAGCGAGTTTGTGAAAAAACAGAAAAACTTAAGGAAAAAACGACCACAATTATTTTGGGGGGCAGGGTTAAAAGCAAGATGCAAAACCAGAAACAACATTTTTTCTCCTATTTTTTATCAGCCCCACCAGCCCCAATTATTTTTTTTAAATTATTGCCCCTTTTAAAAGGGTTTCAGAAAAGGGTAAAGAGTGGTGTGTGGGATGGTATTACACCAATTTGATATCTGAAGCTTTGGGAACAACAAAAATTTTTTAACGCAAAAACACCAAAAAAGGTTTTTTTCCCATAAAAGGGGCCCAGGCTTTTCCCCCCTTTAACTTTTCTTTTGGGAGTTCCAAAAAATTTTTTTGAACACCAGGGGGTTTAAAATTTTCAAACCCAACAAAAATTAAAAGGAGGAGGAGGGTTTGGGCTCGAGCTAAATTTGAGTTTCCCTTTGTAAGGGCAAAATTTCCCTTTCCCATGGGAACCCCCCCCTTTAATGTTAAGGCTACACCAAGTTGCTAGTAGTATAATGTTGTACCGTGTTAGCCATAGAAATTAATAGAACAGTGAAGAAATCAGGCGATACCTTTTAGAGGCTGAGTATATTTGATGGTGAGCTTTTGTGTATAAAAAAATCTATGAATTTTCAGCTTCTTATATAACACCATGTCTGAAGAAGAGAGCTAGTACACTCGAAAGCTTGCCATCAATACTCAGTTAGCCTCTAGAAGGTATCTCCTGATTTCTTCACTCTTATAAGGCTACACCAAGGCCATCATAAAGCCCAAGATAACTTTTAGTGATGACCACATTGTGGCAGCCCTGTCTTGAGTACTGTGTGAATGTGGATTAGTCCATTGTAGAGCACATCCACATATATCTCAGGCTTCAATGTAGAGGCAGAGCTATAGATGGTGCCAAGCTAGCAGTCGTACATGACCCTCGTGCCTGAGGAGGTCCAAAGGCACCACTGCCACAGAAGAAGACACCAGAAATAGACACAAGGGGTCACATGTATGAAAACTGTCTTGGTCTAAGACTTTCTTTGTTGCCCATAGTAACCAATCACAGCTCCCCTTTCATTTCATATAGTGCTCTTAGAAAATGAAAGAGGAGCTCTGATTGGTTGCTATGGGCAACAAAGAAAGTCTTAGACCTAGACAGTTTTTGTATATGTCTCCCAAAATAGGTAGAGTTGCCATTTTCAGATTTTGTATGGGGGCAAAAGTCCATTGGAGGATTACAAATTCAGCCGCCAGCCTTACACATAGAATTCAGCTTACCCCCAAAGTTTAATTTATAAGAAATTCACAGTTCTGGAGTTTCCCAGCTGTTGTATGCTAGGCCACAGCTGGAGACTCAGCTGACTATGATAACGGAAGATCACTGTCCTGAGCCACTTGGGAATCCTGCATTGGAAAACTGCATCACACAATAACCTAGCGTGACCTTGTATGAGAAGTATTGATATTTTCCTCAATTGTTTGCTAATCTTGTGGAGCCTGAGAAGATTGGTATATTCACCAAAGAACGAAAGACCTATGGATAGCGTTAAATAGATAGATATAAGATAGATAGATAGAAAGATAGATAGATAGATATAGATAGATATATAGATAGATAGAAAGAAGATAGATAGATATAGATATGAGATAGATATGAGATAGATATAGATATGAGATAGTGTTAAATAGTTAGATAGATATGAGATAGATAGAAAGATAGACAGATATGGAGAGATAGATATATATGAGATAGATAGATGAATATGATATAGATAGATAGATAGATAGATAGATAGATAGATAGATAGATAGATAGATAGATAGATAGACAGATAGGTAGATAGATAGATAGATATTAGATAGATATATAGATGATAGATAGGCAGACAGATAGATATGGGATAGATAGATAGATAGATAGATAGGTAGATGTGAGATAGATAGATAATAGATAGATAGATAATAGATAGATAGAAAATATAGATAGAAAAATAGATATTGTAAGTAGATGTAGATAGATAGATAGATAGATAGATAGATAGATAGATAGAAAAATAGAAACTGTAAGTAGATATAGATAGATAGATAGATAGATAGATAGATAGATAGGTATGAGAGAGGTAGATAGATATGAGATAGATAGATGGATATGGGATTCACACTTTAACAGGCCCTACTGTAGCCTTAGAGGTTTCCCTTCTACTATACATTATGTATGGCTTTGCTATGAGTAGTTACTACAGGAAGAAATTTATAGATATTGTGTCCACACAACTATGCTGAAATAACACATTTCCCCAATAAAACACTACATCAAATTTAAATCAATAGGACTCTGAAGTTCTGCACATAATCTGTTTGATGGATATAGGTAAGAGGCCAATATACACTTAGACCATGGATTTCATTTGTGATGGTTCTGGCATAATTAACAAAGGTTGTGTAAGTAATGAGGAATTTTAACAGTGACCCAGTGATCTAATATTCCCAGCACTGGCAATTATTGCTCATCTAGATTCAGCTGCTGATGAAAGAGAATGTCTCACGTAGACAGCACCTGTAGCAGCTATCTCTTCTCTGCCAAGTACTTGTCTCTACAAACATGTCAGAGGATGATGTGATCGCAGGAGCAGAAACATCACATCAGTGGGATGAAGAGGAAGTGGCACTCATAGACAGTGATACTCATAGACAGTCAAAGAGAGATCCATAATTCTTAAATTCATTTGTACAGAATATCTATCTATCTATCTATCTATCTATCTATCTATCTATCTATTAATCTATTTGTCATCTAAAAAGGATATCTATTTTGTATTTACCTATTTTATTACTTCTTTTATCTATCTTTTTTCTTCTTATCTATCTATCTATCTATCTATCTATCTCTCCATCCATCCCTCTATCTACCTTTCATCTAATATCTACCTATCTTACATCAATCTCTATTTGGTTTTTATTTAAATATCTACAGTATCTGTCCTCTAGCTATTCTACATATACTTATCTATCACTCTATTTATCTATTATCCTTTCATCCATCCCATAACTATCTATAATAATAATAATAATAATAATGATAATTTTTAAATAGCACCAATATATTCCACATTACTTTAAGTAATAAGAAAGTGAAATGACAAAAAAAACTAAGAAAAGTTAGAAAATAACCCCCAAAAAAGATAGAGGCTTATTCCATAAGAGCTTATAATTCAAATAGGTTTCAGTTTTTCTTATACTTATTCTAATTTGATTAATTCAGCATTAAAATGCAACAAAATCACCATGAATGTGATTTCAGTCAGTAATAAAGCTATGTATCATGTACAAAGAAATAGTCTTTTTTTAATTGTATTTCATTTTGGTCTTACAATTTTCTAAGTACTGTAGTGATAGTTCTTCAGGCAACAGATGACTTTTTCTAGATTTTGTTACATTTCTAAAAAATATAAGGATATTTACAACGGTAAAAAGTGTAACAAATAAGGCCTGTCCCCTGTTACTGTATATTCATGGAAATGGGCAGTGATTAGACACTGCATCCAATTGTAATATGTAGGACAGAAATGGTCCTTTGTGATCCATTCAAGCAGCAGCAGAATAACACATAATACATAAAATGGACTAAAATGGCAATAAAGTACCTCAATTAAGTCTCCCACAAAGGCCGTTAGATCATAACCTGACAAATTCCATTCAACTTCCACTGTTTATTACTTCAACAATGGCCAGTTATTGTCAATATAATAAATTTTCTGGAAATGTCACTGCTGAAGGCCATTATTTGGAAAGAACACATAGAAGTGATACTAAGCAGCTATCATCAGAGTGATTTTCTACATTCTTATGATCTAATAGTGTAATATAACATAAAACCTTAGATTAAAAGTTTAAAAACGTGATAACATTCCTTTAATACAAGTCTGAAACCTTATTTCAGGTCAAATTACAGGATAATCTGGAATCTCACAAGACGGCAAGCAAAAAGCAGATATGGCCAAACACATACAAAGTAATAGTTGGGCCATATTCATAGAATATTATTATTCTCCATATGACATAGGCTCCCAGGGTCTACAATGGATGGCCGATATTGATATCGGCTTCTGTGTTAAAATAGTATTCTCTGTGGTATAATTTTATTACTGGACCAGATGTATGGATTAACCTAATCTACTAGGCTATTCCATACTTTTTTTTTTACAAAGCCAACTTTAGTAGAGCGACCTTAGGTGCTCACAGGTTTCTGTCACTAGGTGAAGTACAGCAGGATACCTACAAGTCACGTGACGTCAATGACCTGGTCTCAGTGGGGGAAGCCAGCTATTTTGTGTTAGTAGCCATAGGTTGCTTACACATGTAGCTAGCATGACTGCTATATGGCTAGGTATATGTTGCCTTTTCAGGAATGGCTATAGCGTTGGGTAGGAGGCTGTTCCAGTATTCCAGGACAGGTTTTGGCAGGTCTCTAGAGGCCTATAAAAAGCCTGTTTCTCCTGGTGAATAGGAGATGTGGTTTGCTACCTGGTATCGGAGCAAAAGTGGAGCTGGTGAGAAGCTCTAACTCCTAAAGGAGTTTACAGTGACTATTTAGTATTGGTGGTACTGACCGATAGGTCCAGACCACCGTAGAGAAGGTCTCATGGGGAAGTCCAGTAGTGGCCAGACGGCTGAGGTTTTCATTTATGTGTCTGTTACCTGTGTCTTTGACGGCATAACGCTGGCTGAGGCCAGTGTGGAAGAGAAGCCCTGTGTTCTTGCACCATTCCGCTTACCAAAGCGGCAATCCGTAAGCTAAGAGACCCCAGGACAGTCCAAGATGGCATCCAAGCCCAAGTGAGCCGTCACATCACATATACTAGCCCAACCCAATGGAGGACAGAAGAACATTGCAATGGCCTCTGTTGGATTAAAGTAGCCCTATTGACTCTCATAGCATGAAAGGTGGTAACTGTGAAGATAGAATGATAATTTTATCTTAGGTTTTGTTTCTGGATTTATTCAACCCTGACAAATATGTTTCATATACTTTCTCTTGCTGACTGTCTGGAAAGTTTACAGATCTAGAACCGTCAGGTTTAAGTATTAGTAGGGGGCAGTAAACAAGGTGGAGGTGGGTAGCAAAAAACATTTGTATTTAAATTCTAAAATGCCATCAAAACTGCTGCCAAAACTAAGGAAAACATGCAATGTGCTTCAAAATGCTACATTTTAATAAGTTTTAGACAGTTTTGTGTTGTGTGGGGTGTGGTTTTAAAATAAAGGAAGGGGCTTGAAGTAACATTTGCTGCTGTGTGCCAAAAGTATGCAATTTTCTGGTCAAATTAAGTCAAATAATTAGTGGAATAAAGCTTGATAAAAGTGTCTAAACATTTGACAGATTATCATACAGCAAGAGCCACTGTCATAACTAGTCGTGGGCAGCTTAAACATCTTTTGATCAAAATATGTGAACCGAGAATCTCAAAGTTTTTTCATGTATGACAGATAGCATAAATGCTTCTTTAGGGATTTCCACATAATGTATTGCCCTTTTTTCATTAGTGTGCCGCTGGCAGTGGTGTGCGTGTGTATATATATATATTTATATAATATATATATATATAATATTATATATATATATATATATATATATATATATATATATATATATAAATAATATGTGTGCCGCAGCCCTGCCAGTGGCACCAAGGTTTGCATATGTTTTTTCAGAAGTGTTTTTTGTGCAGAACCATACGTTATATTTGGTATATATTGATTTTAACCTATATGGGGAGGAAAGGGTGCCTCCATTTTGATTTTCTGCACCTGCCCACTCTCACAGGCTGTCATAAGAAGTGCAGCTTGCAGGTTGGGTGTTTTTTTATTTATTTTTTTCTCTCTGGATAAAGGAGGTCGGTGGACCCAGTGAGAGGCCTGAATGTGGCTCTATTGAGAGGTAAAAGATAGTGTAGGACTGCCCTATTTGAGATCACGTTGAAAGTCGTGGGCAGCTTAAACATCTTTTGATCAAAATATGTGAACCGAGAATCTCAAAGTTTTTTCACTGTCATAACTAGGGCACAATTTTCGACTGTCTAGTGTAAATTTACACTTTCTTAGTATAATACAGGATAAGTCTAGTTTTATGCTGCAATGCCCTTTGCAGGGAGCTGCTTGTAAATGTAATCATTTACATTACTACTATTCATTTTTTGAGATGTGAATGTTTTCAAATGAAATGGAAAAATGTTTAACTTTTACTTATGATCTGTGTTCTATGTTCTGTCATGAATTTAATATAGTTATTAGAGATTTCCAAATCATTGCATTCTTGTATTTTTTAAAACTTTCATGGAGTCCAAACTGTTTTTGGAATTGGAGTTGAAGCCTCTACAATCTATTAGGATGTTCTGAAATTGGTGGAGTGATGTACTTAAAAGGCACAAAGTGCAAAGTGTTTGACATCCAGGGCCTCCCTCCATTTATATGCCCCCAATCTCTACATATCGTTTGTATCTACACAACTTTTTAATTTTTTTGAAATCCTAAATTCATACTTGACTGAAGTTACCTCCAATTTTATACTCTGTCCTCTATTCCTGCCTAGTGTGTGTCTATGGAATTATTAAAATCAAAATTATTTTAAAAAACATTTCTCATCTATTGATTTTTAACTACAGACAGAGTAACCGATCATTATATATGTTCTAAGAGAGGATCTAATCCCAGATTCCTTCCAATCTAAGTCTATTAGTAAGAGTAATATTACATGCTGGAGCAGGGGCTCTGGGTTAACCTGCATTCACAACACAAATGTAGGGCTTTTGGTAAAGATAAGATGTGTCCTTCTGCAATCTTCTTACTGGCTTAAAAATTCCTGAGACATGTAGAGCAAGAAAACCAGCTTTAAGAAAAAAAAACCCACACGATTTCACATTGCTCTGTAGGGAGTTGTTATGCTTTAGAGGAGACATGTATTTGCTTAAACCTGTCATAGCCCTATTCTACAGATGTATGCCCAAACTTGGCGCATTCTGCACCAGACACAATGCTTCTGATTGTGCCAAGTTTGTGGGGGCATGTCATGCCAGAATGGTACAAATGCGCCAACGTTTGGTGTGAAACATAAGAATGCACCAAAGTTTTGCACATAACTGTCGAACAAATCCATACCAATTTCAAAGTGAAACTAATTTTGTCATAGAACGGGACATGTATAAACTGTGGGACACTTTCATACATGCTGGCACTTTCTACACTCTTCTAAAGTGATTTAAAAATGACATGTTGATGCCAATTTTCATACATGTCGCTCTAGGGGCGAAATGTATGTATTGTGGCACCCAGACTACAATCTGTTTGCGCGCACATTAGTAGTGTAGAATGCACCTGAATCTATGAACATATTCTACTGCAGGTCATAGATTTAGCAGGTTCTAGCTCCAAAATGATAAGTCAGGCTCAGGTAAACCACTTTTAACTTGGTCTACCTGTTCCAGCAGCAATGCGCCCAGTTTTGCCATCCTCCTATCATAAATGTGTAGAATCATACAGTTATGGTGCGAAACGCCTCCAGTATGCCCCGATCTAAGGCGCATTACAAAGTACTGCGGGCGATCAATAATGCGCCTAATTTTGAAGTGCACCTTATTATAAATCTAGAGAACAGGGCTGCACCAGTTTTTGGGCTGAAAGGACGCCAGACTACTTGTGCAGTCCCATATATACAGTACATGTCGCCCTAGAGGCCACATGTATGAAAACTGTCTAGGTCTAAAACTCACTTTGTGGCCCATAGCAACCAATAAGAGCGTCCCTATTTTTTCGGAGCACTATATGAAATGAAAGGGGAGGTCTGATTGGTTGCTATGGGCATCAAAGTGAGTTTTAGACCTAGACAGTTTTCATACATGTGGCCCTAGGTGTCTTTGTGTGACCACCCAGTGGTTCATGTGTGAATTGCAGCTTATTGAGTGTTTTGCAGAATCTTCATGGTATTACAGATGTAGCAGAACTAAACAGAACAGATATTGCATCGTGATATCAAGGCACAGAGTGTTATCTCTCCTTTCTCAATGCTTTTCAATGACCTTTGTTTACAGATGAGAGCAGATAACACAAAAAGCCGGGATATCACGGTCAAGCTAGACTCTGCTACATCTGTATATTGAATTTGTACTGTGATAAATTGAACTATTTAAAACTGTGAAACCATGGAAAGATAGGATACATTAAAGTTTAAAGAAATAATAGCCTAAGCAATTTGTAGTAATAGAGCAATGGAGGTTGTGGGGGTGTTAGTAGTAGCAGTGATAGCAGTAATATTAGTAGTAGCAGCAGCATTAGGATCTCTCCTAGTGGTAGAATCTCTTTTTTGCTTTTTTTAGTAAAACACATTTCTTCTTTTCTATTTTTTTAACATTTTGATTGTTTATAACCGTAACTAGTAGTGCTTACAATACACCCTCAAACAACTTTGTAGCTGAAGTTTGCCTCTCACCTCAATGGCACATGTTGTTCTGCCATTTCCACGTCACTTATTTACAATGGTGCCATTTGTCTACTCACAATATATTCTTACAAAGCAGGACACTAACAGTTCACAAACTGTGCAGTTTCAGAAACATTGCCACCCTTGGCCTGAAATCCAATCACCCCTTTTCACTTATGAAAGCAACAAGGGATAAGGGCTTGTCCCCACGGCAGGTTTTTCAGCCGGTTTTCAGTTTTGAAAGCTGTCTGTAAACCGGCTGTCAAACTTTAACACGGACCTTGATGGAAAATCCATGCAGCAGTCCCCAGTGCATGGATCTTCTGCCGGACGGTTTTTAGACCACTGCCGGCAGTCTGAAAAATATTGCACATGTTCATTCTTCCACCTGGTTTTTGGGCAGAACACGAACATGTCGGCATGAAGGGGGAGGGCTTGATCCGCAAAAAGCAGACAAAAGCCGTACCCCTGCATGTCGCGTACATGACCCCTAAACAGAACAAATACCGTGTAAACAGGCCCCTAATGCTATATTCACACGACTTATTTTGGGATACATTTCGCCACGTACTGAGAACGTACTGCGCTCTAATAGGGGTGAAGTGTGCACCTGTCATTACTGTAAGGCATAGTTCGCGTAGAGTTCTCTCTGGGAACTCTGGATTACGGCTCGTCTCGCCGCGTATACAATACGATCATATTGTATGCCCGGGGAGATAATTAACATGTCATTTATTCCCAGCGCTTACGTGCCGCGAGTAATGACAGTCTATGGGGCCGGCAAGCTGCCGCCCCTCGCGCCGCGGGAGTATTCGCCGATCAGCGTGGCCCCCGAATACCCGGCTTAATTGCGGGGCGTACTGTACACCCCACAGTTAAGCCGTGTAAACATACCCTAAGTGTGCAGACTGCCTAACAAACACCTTATATACATCCTAAGCCAGCTCACCACACATGATTTCCTTTATTAGCTTCGGGGTTACATTGCCATATATTGAGAACAAAATGTTACAAATGATTCCCAGAATATTCAGAACTTCTCCACATACAGCTGTAGAATTCCCACAGGATCTGTGCAATTTAGAAGAAATAATATAAATAATATCAGCAATAAGAGTAGTAGGAGCCGTATTGTTAGTAATAGCAGACTGAGAATTATTACTCATCTTAGCAGTGATTGTTCTCGTTCTGCCCTTTTTCTTCCTTAGTATTAGCTTCACGGCCTTCAAGCAGAATATAAAACACAAATAACAAATAACACAAGCCCAAGAGACTTTAGCATTTAAATAGTGTGACGATCGTATTACATGCAGCGGTGACAGTCAGGATGTAGTTACGCTTCATTTTCCTGATAGGAAAAAAAATCTGCAGTAATTGGTGAACTAATGAGAACAGCTGTATAACAAACACAAGACGCACAGTATACAGTGTAAATACACCCACGAATATTTCACAAAACTGCTTCCATCGCTTTTCATTCTGCAGTGGAGGTTAGGGAAGCAGGGCTTTCTGACACTTCTTTTTCCCCGTTCACTAGGGATAATGGCTTATGTGTTCCTTTGGCACTCGGCTTTTCCTCCTGATGCCATTTTGTGCTCTGTGCTACCACATGGGGATCAATGTTCTCCCTTTAGCAGCTGCATTGACAGGGAAGAACATTGATTTTATTCCCTTTTTTATGAGGTTGACCGTGACAGCTTTTGCCCTACAGCACAGTAATGTTCAAAAGAAACAATATGCCTGTGCGTGCCAAAAATGCCTTTCTCTTCACAAAATTAGATTTCAAAAGCGAACACAGCAAATAATGAAAGCACATTTGTTAAACACCTTTAATAGTAGAGGCTGAGCATCACCTCGCCTCTCAATGACTGCATGAGGGAAACACATGTAAGGCCCCCATAGATAATACTGCAGTATACCCTTATGAGCAAGTGCATCAATACAGTAATATAATAATAAAAGCAGCAATAGCAAAGCAGTTTAAAGCCTGGTGGCTTTGTACATCTAATTATAGTACATCTTAGGATTTAGTATGTCCCTCCTAGAACAGTATTATCTAATTCAAGAGCAGTGGTTTTATATGAAGCATCCTAAATATGGAGAGGGGACTGGATTCCTCTTTTAATGTAACAAAAAACATAAATATAATAATAATAATATAATAATAATAATAATAATAATAATAATAATAATAATAATAAACAACTCATTACTACACCATTATCTATGTATACAAGAGAGAAGGAAGTCCAGCTCCAGTCCAGATAGGTGAAAAAATATAAAAAATTAGCTTTTATAAAATGCATCATAAAAGTGTCCGTAAATACAACATGTTGCTGTGCAAAATCGCTAACGATTTTGCACAGCAACATGTTGTTCATTACGACACTTTTATGATGCATTTATAATAAAAGCTAATTTTTATATTTTTTTCAACTATCTGGACTGGAGCTGGACTTCCTTCTCTCTTGTATGCATTGCCCGAGGCTTGATTCCGGTCTGTCCGTGCACGCCCAGGGGTGGAACACTGGCGGTGAGCTGTGAATTACTTTGTTTATCCTGATTATCTATGTATCTCTATATTTGTATCTATCTTTTATCTATCTCTATCCATATATCTATTATCTAACTTTTTATCTGTCTTTATGTATGTATGTATCTATCTGTCTATCTATCTCTCTATGTATATTTATCTCTATTGTCTAAGCTTCTTTGTCTACTGTATTTATCAGCTGTCTATTTATCTGTCTATCTGTGTATCTCTAATTTTTATCTGTCTACAATATCTATCTGTCTATCTTTTTTATCTATCATCAAATTTCAAATTCAGATGTAGCAGAGTTCACTATGCTATTTATTTTTTTCCTGAAGCCTCTCATATCTACCCATCTCCTTTATATCTATCAACTGTTTCTTTCCTTCCTTCTTTCTTTTTTCATTCTTTTTTTCTTTCTACTAAAAATATATCTATCTATCTATCTATCTATCTATCTATCTATCTATCTATCCATACATCTATCCATCCACCAACGTATTCATCTATCTACCATTCTATTATCCCTATTTGTAAAACGTTAGTACCAAAGTAAATGATCTGTGAATGTCAAATACAAACATATATTTTTATAGGCTTTCTTCTTGTGGACAATTTCATGAAAGTCGTGCTGTTATTAATCTTTATATTTCTGGTGATTTTTGAAATTGGTTTCTTTCTTCAAATGGCTTTTCCGTTACAACATAATAAAACAGAACTAACCAAGCACTTCAGCCTGCTCATACATTATTGGCCATAGCTCGTCTTTGTGTGTTTCTTTGTCTTGTTTTTGTGTGTTTTCTACACTGGCACCTGCAGCTACAGGTCTAGAGATCTGCTCTTAGGATCAAAACTGGAAGAGATGACAAAATGCCGAGGGGTTTCTTTTAATGCAGAATAAGACAGGCGCTGAGATGTTAAACACACACATATCAACCATAAAATGTGTACATCTGATGGATGCCATCTGTCGCCCAGAGGTCGCTGTGTTGGAAAACATTGACAATTAACATATATAGATTTTAACTGAAAGCGACCAGATTATATTTAATTGGTACCATGGCAAATTCTGACAAATTCAAGAAAGGTTGTGGATGAAGAAATCCTGACAAGCCCATTGAAATAAGTGAATGCTGGCACTTCTTCATAGTCTACCAGTGCAGGTCTCAGACTAAACCTCCACAAGTCCTCACAATTGCAAGTACAAAACATAGACAATAAAAGTTCTGCAATTATGGGTATATCAACCACACCCGCTCAGACAAAGGCTGGCAACATTTTCAGGCAGATCTGAAGCCTTTGTAAATCACGATACACGCTATGTTTTGGGAGGGAAGGAGGACAATTCCATAGAAGTATACTGTATACACGGATCGGGCACAACATACCACCACCTGCAGAGTACAAGTCTGACCTATAAAGGCATGGACATTTTCTGTTCTGTGGTATCTGGCACCAGCACATTAGCAGCAGATCCATGACAGTATATCTTGTAAGTAGTGATGTGGGGGTCTTCCTGGATCTGACTCGTTTTTCCAAAGCTTCCTATTGGGGGCTTACTTGGTCTGTACATGACTTAGGTAGGTGGTATGTGTCAAAATAACATCTGCAGGAAGGCCAGGACTTAAAGAGAACCTGTCACATAGGTTATGTCCCCCTTGCTGAGGGCAGCATAAGCTAGTGTCAGACATGCTGTTTCCAGTGCTGTTTTCCTTATTCTGTAAGATGCTGCAGTTTAAGAGTATTTAGTGCTCAAATCTGAAGTTTTCAGCCAGAAAAGAGTCATATAGTCAGTTTTTTCATGCCCCGCCCATCTGAGGCTAGCCCCGCCCACCTCAACTGATTAAACCTATTATTTTGAATAGGTAAAAACATGTGAATAACTTCCAGGTGGGTGGGGCTATCCTTTGGTGGGCGGGGTTAACACCTGCTCATGAATAAGATTTGAGCATTAAGGGCCACATGTATGAACCTGTTTAGGTCTAAAACTTACTTTTTTGCCCTTAGGTTACTATGTGCAAAAGAGTGAGTTTTAGACCTAAACAGATTTCATACATGTGGCCCTAAATGCTCTGAAACTCCAGCATCTTACAGAATATGGGACACAGTGCTGGAAACAGCAGGTCTGTCACTAGGTTGTGCTGTCCTCAGCCGGAGGGGCATAACCTATGTAACAGGTTCCCTTTTAAAGGGGTTGTATCATTTCATTAAATGGTCTTCAGAATAAGGGGACAGTGAAAACAAGTAACTTTGCAATTGTTGTCATTAGCAAAGCTGTCTTGTATTCACATTTTCCTTATCTTCTGTTTTTGTTTACACTGATCTCCAGTCCTGGCCAGATCCCTCCTCCTTGCATTTCACTAGCTGAGAGCTCATTTACATTCTGTCAGGCCCCCGGTCTGCTGTATTCACGGAGCTTGCATTCCTGCCTTTCACTCAAAGTAAGGGACCGGCACATTTTCACTCTGCACAGCCAGAAAAAAAACAGAATAACACTGCAGGGCTTCTATAATCAGCAAACAGCACAATTGTGTGTCGATCCCTGCCTCTCCTGTATAGAAGGGAGATCTGTGCCGTTCATAGAAAGCTGGATTCAACTGTAACAAATCTCCAGCTGTGAGAGGAGAAGAGATCAGTGCTCAGTATAGAGTGAATGCAGCCTGGGGTATGTATACAGCTCTACAAAATAAGACTGGTAGGGAGAGCCACAGTGACATCTGGACTCAGCCAGAGAGGGGGGGAGTCTCGGGAGCCAGCATGAACAGTGAAGGGGGGATGATGTCACCCAGCTGGGAGCGGAAGAAACGCCCCTGCATTTCTAGAGTTGAGAAGCTGAGAGCAGTGTGAATCAGTTGAACTAAAGAAGCGATACTTCCCTTTTAAGGCTTCTCAGCAGAACCATTAAATTACCCCTGTTAGCATCTTCCCTTCCCATAGTGCATTATAATGCTATCTCTGCTACAGGTATGGAGTGCGCACATACCCAGCAAGTGATTGTCTGCAGTGTCAGGTGACTGATAAACATAGGATAATAGGTGGGCAGAATGAGGGGCAGCAGTGAGAACGGAGTGGGCTTCACAGGTAAGTTAAATTTTCCTCTACTTTTAACCTCTCCAACCCTCAGAGCTTTTGAAAACAATGGAGAACCCCTTGAAATAAAGAGGAATAAAATCCCGTATAACTGTATCTTGTTTAACCAGTTCATGACTGGGCCGTTGACCCTTCTTCCTGACCAGGCACACTTTCCATTTCTGCAGTACATACCGAATTGAACTTTATAACGCTTTGCTGAACTATTCCTGCTTTTCTCAATTATAGTGCAAATTTTCTCGCCTTTTTTCGTGACATGTTAGACTTTATATATATATAACAAGGAAAACGGCAGCACTACCATGAAACTCTGTAGCAGGGCTGTTAGTATTTATTTTAATAATATTTTATTTTGTTTGTGTGTTTTTTATTGTTACTTTGTTTTACATATAAACTGCCACCGCCTGGATGTTTCTAGTCTATGGGCGGTCAGCAAGTAGATGAAGACTCAATGATAACAAATGTGTCCACCAGTCCAGCTCCAACAAGGGCAGTCACTCAACTATCCCCGATTCTGGCAAATTCAATTCACGTAATTATAAAGCGATATTGAAATTAAGAAGTCTAAAAAAGAAAGCTGGATGACAACTGTAATGTCAGTCATATTTATTAGGACCCTAGCTTCTAAGAAATAGATTCTATATAAGAAACTATGGAAAAATGTTTTATTTCTTTAACTACATTGCATAGCAACAACATTGTCATCGCCCACATCTGTCCCTGGAACTTACAATCTAAATTCCAAATG
This sequence comes from Phyllomedusa bahiana, assembly GCA_025379985.1. Taxonomy (NCBI): domain Eukaryota; kingdom Metazoa; phylum Chordata; class Amphibia; order Anura; family Hylidae; genus Phyllomedusa; species Phyllomedusa bahiana. Next base: position 7,226 of record JAODAL010028867.1, on the reverse strand, counting down.
AGTCAAAGTGTTTTGGAGAATTTAAGACTGGAAATATAATTTCAAGGCTTTACACTACCGGGTGATACATTCTGTTTCAGAATATGCTGTGAACATTCATCTTGATGAATAAGGGGAAAATTTAGGAATATCTCAGTTGCTCGATGAATCCTCCTCATGGTAAGGCATAGACTGTGATTATATGCTTGTTGTGAGCTTAAATGCAGCAATATACAAGACTTGTAAACACATACTTTAATAGCCTTAAAATCTATTTCTATTATATAAACTGGAGCACGACATCAGTGTAAGAGAAAAGCGGCTTAAATGCACCATAAACAGTACAACGGATGATGAGCATGAACTGGGTTACATTCTATGTGGTAAGCAATAACCGCCATCCATTTCCCTCTAAACTGGTCTGTACTATAAAAAAAACTCATGTCAGCGAGAAAATGAAAAAGAATTGAAAGTGCTAATTAAAAGAGACTAACAGCTCATTCACATTAATTAGCAAATAATACTGACATTCAGCAGGATGCACCATGTTCTCTCTCTAGCACACATTTTTCGTTAATAAAGAAAAGAAGATGAACCTCATTGGGAACGAAAAACTAATCAGCACTTTCACACCCCTCTTATGGATGGTTACATTATTTCATGCAGTGAAGGGATTTACTCTCAACGTCTTTTTTTTTTTTTTTTTTACATAGTTTCGTTTAGGACATGAAAGCCTTTGTGCAATGGATGCAAAATATATTCTGCAAAAAGGTGAGGCTCTCTGTAAGAAAATGGAGGATGTAGGAGCCGAAAAGCAAAACACCTAATACATATGGTCCTATTATGGCTCCATACGAGTCCATACCGCACTTTAGTGTTCCACTTCAGATTCAGAGTCAAATTTTATCCAAATCCAAGTGTTTTAGTTCAGGTAAAATCAAATTGTTTTTGGTAAAACTGTAATGTTAACACTAACCCTAAGTAATGTGTCCCACGGTACTTATGGTGTCACTTCCCATCTGACGTCACTTCGAGACCAACATCACAATAGGGCCAATGTGAGTTAGACTGGAAATGATGTCAGAAGTGATGTCAGAGTGAAAGCACCATGGGACTTAAAAGGGTTGTCTCACTACGAAGATTATAGTTGAAAATGTGAGGACCAAAAATCTAAGGTTGTACGTCCTTGGTTACTATTGGCAAAGTGCTACGGTTTTAGAGAACGGGCTAGTTTACATGTGCTTAGCAACAGTGTTTGTTTACTGGTCAGGGAAGAATTCTGTCCTGCCCAGGTCGTGCACATACAAAGGAAAGGCAGTTAAGAGGAGGGGCAGGGATGTGTGTATTGGCAGGCAAGGAGGAGAAGCAGTGAGAGGACATGCAGGGGGGTTGTGTAGTATTGTATCCTCTCACTGCTTCTCCTCCTTGCCTGCCAATACACACATCCCTGCCCCTCCTCTTAACTGCCTTTCCTTTGTATGTGCACGACCTGGGCAGGACAGAATGCTTCCCTGACCAGTAAACAAACACCATTGCTAAGCACATGTAAATCAGCCCGTTCTCTAAAACCGTAGCACTTTGCCAATAGTAACCAAGGACGTACATCCTTAGATTTTTGGTCCCCACATTTTCAACTGTGATCTTCATAGTGAGACAACCCCTTTAAGGGAACTGAGACCAGTTAAAAATCCTTAACCTTAACCTCAATTTAGGGTTCAGGTTGTGGTTATGGTCAGTATTAGAGCTACCTGCAGGGTTAGGGTCAGCATTAAAAATATGTGAGCTTGGTTTACACCTCACCTAAATTTTATGATAAGTTCAGTTGAATCACTGATGAACCAAACAGGAATACTTTTCAGCAACACTATTGCTCATCCTCTTATTAATCTTATTTTTGCACAAATATTCTGATATGGATTATACATAATAATGTGTGTAAAAATTGTCTGAATATTGTTCAGATTTCTTTGATGCATATTTGAAATCCATGTTGTAAAAAAAAAAGAAAAAGAAAAGGGGTGACGTTACTTCTTGACAGGGATTCCATCCAGATTCCAAATCGGCATACAAATCTGTGACACATAAGCTAAAAATTCACAGCAGAATTTCCAGGGTATGCTTCAGATTTTGTGCCGTGGATTCTGAAATGCACCCTTGTGACTAAATCCATGATACTATTGTAAGAACATGGAGACTAACTACATAACAGTACCATAACGTGTCAACATACAGTAAGTAGTAGTACTGTGCTTTGGACCACATTTTAATTCAATCTAAATCTAAGTGCTTTGATTTGATTTGGGTAATATTTGCCCAAAAATCAACTGTAACCATAAACTTTACCCTAACTTTGAGTTTTTGCTTTCTTTACTGGTTTTACAGGGGTTCACCTAACATTCCTGGCAAAATCTGATCCTACAGCATTGTTGCTGCCATATCACTTCAGTGAGACCCTAATGAGACACTGGACCAAACCTGACATCAGATAGAATTGACGTTGAAGCAACCAGCTCCAGGCTATCAGGGGAGTGAAACCCCCTGTGGGCTACTGGGAATGACAGGCCTCAGATTGGTTTTCATGGACTAAGGCAGAGAAAGAGAGGTAGCCTGCAAAAGTGATGTGCAGTAGGTCCAGTCATGTAGAAAGACCTCAAGAATCAACGCTTCTGGTGGACCCCAAGAGTCAACCCCACTGGTGAGCACCAAAAATTAAGTCCACTTGTGGGCCTCTGGTACTCCAGAACCCACACTGAACAGCACCATGGGACTGGAAGCACCTGCAATGGTTATAACCTGTGCAAAATCATCAGTAAAAAAAAAAATAAAACCCTATCCTGTTATAGGGTTATAGTTACGGTTAGGATTAGGGATAAGTTTATGGTTAGGTTCAAAATAAAAAAAATCTTCACATTTTCATATTTTAACAAAATTGGTAAATTGGTGTCAAACAGAACAGCATAGAATTTGTATATGTAGTACTAGGGAGCATTATTACACCATGTGAAGTCCTAGGGACTCTGCATGCTGCCATACAGGCTTCATGCACACTGCTTTGAGGCATATATGAGATCTAAGGTTTGAGTGTTTCAGATTTCTCTATTGTGATGGCCTGTATTGAGACATGTGTGCATTTATATAAGTAGAATGTATACACTGACTGTCTCACTTATGTTGAAACTAAACCAGCTGGTCCCCTGTACTCCCTCTAGAGAGGGACTATAGCGACATTTCCACATTGTCTCTCTATTCTCCATGCTAAACATACCAAGGAAGAACAGGTAGTATCGGCTTTGAAAGTAGAAAATGTCAATGTGCTTTACTAGTTCACACATAGAAACATACAGTATCTCACAAAGGTGAGTACACCCCTCACATTTTTGTAGATATTGTATTGTACCTTTTCATGAGACCTCATTGAAGATTTGATTCTTTGATACAATATAAAGTAGTCAGTGCACAGCTTGTATAACAGTGTAAATTTGATGTGCCCTCAAAGTAACTCAACACACAGTCATCAATATCTAAACCGCTGGCAACAAAAGTGAGTACATCCCTAAGTAGAAAAGGACAAATTGTGCTCAAAGTGTCAGTATATTGTGTGGCCACCATTATTTTTCAGCATTGCCTTAACTCTCTTGGGCATAGAGGACACTAGAACTTCATAGGTTGCAGCCATTGGAATCCTCTTCCACTCCTCCATGATGACTTCATGGAGCTGGTGGATGTTAGGGACCTTACGCTCCTCCACCTTCCATTTGAGGATGCCCCACAGATGCCAAATAGGGTATAGGTCTGGAGACATGTGTGGCCAGTCCAGCACTTTTACCCACATTTTTTTTAGCAAGGCAATGGTCATCTTGGAGTTCTGTCTGGGTTCGTTATCATGTTGGAATACTGCCCTGAGCCCCCTAATTTATTAAGGGAGGGGATTATGCTCTACTTCAGTATGTTACAGTACATGTTGACATTCATGGTTACCTCAATGAACTGTAGCTCCCCACAGCCAGCAGCCCCAAACCATGACTATACCACCACCATGCTTGACTGTAGGACGGTAAGACACACTTATCTTTGTACTCCTCACCTGGTTTCCACCACAGATGCTTGACACTGTCTGAACCAAATCATTTTGTCTTGGTCTCATTAGACCACAGCACATGGTTCCAGTAACCCATGTCCTTAGTCGGCTTGTCTTTAGCAAGCTGTTTGCGGGCTATCTTGTGCATCATCTTTAGAAGAGGCTTCCTTCTGGGATGACAGCCATGCAGACCAACGTGATGCAGTGTGCAGTGTTTGGTCTGAGCACTGATAGGCAGGCCCCTCACCCCTTTAACCTCTGCAGCAAACTCCTACATTTATTTTGAAAAGACAATCTCTGGATAGGATACTGAGCATGTACACTCAGCTTCTTTGGGTGACCATGGTGAGGCCTGTTCTGAGTAGAACTTGTCTTGTTTACCCGCTGTATGGTTTTGGCCACTGTGATGCCTCTCAGTTTCAGGTTATTGTGAGAGCAGTAACATCAAATTTTTCACACCTGCTCCCCATTCACACCTGAGACCTTGTAACACAAACGAGTCACATGACACCGTGGATGAAAAATGGCAAATTGTCCACAGTTTGTCCATTTTCACTTAAGGATGTACTCACTTTTGTTACTAGTGGTTGTTGTGTGGAAAGTTATTTTGAGGGCACACCAAATTTACACTGTTATACAAGCTATACACTGACTACTTTACATTGTATCAAAGTGTCATATCTTCAGTGTTGTTCCATGAAAAGATACAATATTTACAAAAATGCGAGATACTGTATATTGATATAAATCTATGAATATATTAGCGCTATTAATATTAGTATTTGCCACCATGTGAGACCCTGTGATTCTTCACCCATCCACCATCTACCTGTTTCTATACTGCACCTAAAATATCATTATGTACCAACACCCCAAGATTTTAGAAGTCATAATGAGGACCAACATTTACACAAACCCCAACTCTTTGCAGTATGGTTTGTGAGGTTGTCCTAGCAAAATTGGGACTGTTGGAAAGTTGCAGTATACCTAAACATACAATATCATTACCAAAGAGTACAAGGGCAGGTCATTCCTGTTACACATCTGCTTGGTGAAAACTGCTCTCCCTTAGTTAGCATATTTAAATACAGACTTAAGAGCTGAATCTTTGCCCCAGGTGGATGATAGCCTGGATATGACCATTGCTTATGTCTTCAGCTCATATAATGAACAAATAATGAAGAGACGTCGACTCTGGGCTCCTCTATCCATAGTCTCCCTCATGTAATCCTATGAAAGATGAACTTCCTGTTTATCATGTCAGCCATCTTGGTTAGATTTATTTACAGCCTCCAAAATGGTTGCTCTCTGCATTTCAGAGAAATACCTGTCAGCCAGTGCTGAATGGTCATTCATGCATAACCCAGCTTTACAGGCTATATATCGTCCATGGCAACATAAATGGCCTCAGTTGCTGCTGGATAATTTTCATTGTCACTTCTTCCCTATTATGCAATATCAAGTAATTTATAGAGTTATTTTCTGGAAGGATAATGAAACAAGATTTATAGAATTTACCATTGCAAATACTTGGAATCTTACCAGCACTTATGTCAACAATGGAACAGTGACTATAAAATACTGGAGAAAGGGGCAGGAGTTCTGTTATAGTAAGAAAAGGAAATAATTGTGGGTTATTTTCATGATGCTAAATGATGCACTCTGGGAAGCAATCATGTACCACCATGCTTTCATATTCTCTATGGTTGTTATATTCATTTATATTAATGGAGGTCACCTACTGATCCCCAGTATGAAGTAAATGCCCTGACTCTACCGATATAATTAGAGAAGTATTCATGAAAGATTGAAAAACACTTTAAGAAAATGTCAATTTTTTCAATTTTTCTTATGAACATATAGGATAAGGTATGTGATTTTATGCAATGTAACACGTCACAGGAATGCTCTAACAGGAATTTTCTCACAACATGACCCAACCCCCTAAAGCACTACACTTAGGGCCAAATGTATGAAAACGTTCTAGGTCTAAAACTCACTTTGTTGCCCATAGCAACCAAACAAAGCGCCCCTCTCATTTCAATAAGTGCTCTGGAAAAATGAGGGGGGCCTCTGATTGGTTGCTATGGCCAACAAAGTAAATTTTAGACGTAGACAGTTTGCTTACATGTGGCCCTTAGAGTGACATGTATGAAACTTGGCAGCAAGGCCATTTTTGTATCTTTTCCAGTGATACATGGTGCCTAAGATCTGTGTTGGGTGCGCTATGGAACTTTGGCACATTAGTAATGCACCAATCATGCATTAGTTGCCAAATGTGCATTTAACATACAGCACAGGCGGCACACATACAGGTCTTGCTAGACTTGTGGTGCAACATGCCAGATCACTACCATAGTTTCTGTTCATTGACATGCTACTCTAACACCTTTTATTTTATTTCTAGCCTGCTGTGATCTGTCTGTAATCACTGATAATATTACGCTAACTTCATAAATACACGATTGAGAACAGGATTTATGTTAGATGCTGTATTGGTTTAATTAATTTACAATATTTAATTTTACATTAATTTTAGATTATATAAATCTTAAATACATGTTATAGGAAATAATTTAATATTTTTGAGATATTATATTATTTTATATTAATTTCATATAATATAATTTATTATGAAATTTACATAATTTAATTTTATATACTCTGACAATTATCATAAATTACTTTTTATTATTTTACTGGTATAACTTTTTTTTGCCCTCCTGGCAAATCTAGTTCCAGTACAACTCCTCAGTACACTGCCTATTCGAGCAGTAAAGCGTCTAGTTTTTCCGAACCACATTCATAAATGTTTCTAATATTACAAGTGTGGTGCGACACACCCCCAGAACACCCCCAAAATGCCCCCTCATGTTAGGCGCACAAAAAAGTGCCGAGTCTGGTGCATAATGCACCAAACATGTTCGTTCAATGCGCCATACATCAGCAATTTAGGCGAATCTCTCATCTTTGGTGCATTACGCCGAAAAAGGGCGAAAAACCCTTTCATATATGTCACCCTATCTGGGTCCTGTTTAGGTCCTGTCACGGATCGCGCCGCTGCCCGTGCCTTGGACCGAGGTCGTGTCCGTGCCCCTGTGGCTCCCTGTGCGGGGCTTACAGCGGCAGTGTCAGTTTGCTTGCACTGCTTCTGCTCAGCGTATTCCCC